>OX463838.1:60984794-61191981 GCA_949825065.1 Odontocerum albicorne | reverse complement strand
AAAAGTTTGGAAGTATGTTCTCGCTACATACCTCGCAAGGGACACGGTGTTATGATATGTATGTATAATGGCTGGATCAAATGGACCAGATTTTGAAAGAAGCGTAAATAATGGAAGATTGTGCAAAACGAAATAAATCAATGTAGAAGATACGAAAGTTGTGTGCTTGAATAGAAAAGTTTGGAACTATGTTCTCGCTACATACCTCGCAAGGGACACGGTGTTATGATATGTATGTATAATGGCTGGATCAAATGGACCAGATTTTGAAAGAAGCGTAAATAATGGAAGATTGTGCAAAACGAAATAAATCAATGCAGAAGATACGAAAGTTGTGTGCTTGGATAGAAAAGTTTGGAAGTATGTTCTCGCTACATACCTCGCAAGGGACACGGTGTTATGATATGTATGTATAATGGCTGGATCAAATGGACCAGATTTTGAAAGAAGCGTAAATAATGGAAGATTGTGCAAAACGAAATAAATCAATGCAGAAGATACGAAAGTTGTGTGCTTGAATAGAAAAGTTTGGAACTATGTTCTCGCTACATACCTCGCAAGGGACACGGTGTTATGATATGTATGTATAATGGCTGGATCAAATGGACCAGATTTTGAAAGAAGCGTAAATAATGGAAGATTGTGCAAAACGAAATAAATCAATGTGGAAGATACGAAAGTTGTGTGCTTGGATAGAAAAGTTTGGAACTATGTTCTCGCTACATACCTCGCAAGGGACACGGTGTTATGATATGTATGTATAATGGCTGGATCAAATGGACCAGATTTTGAAAGAAGCGTAAATAATGGAAGATTGTGCAAAACGAAATAAATCAATGCAGAAGATACGAAAGTTGTGTGCTTGGATAGAAAAGTTTGGAAGTATGTTCTCGCTACATACCTCGCAAGGGGCACGGCGTTATGATATGTATGTATAATGGCTGGATCAAATGGACCAGATTTTGAAAGAAGCGTAAATAATGGAAGATTGTGCAAAACGAAATAAATCATTGTGGAAGATACGAAAGTTGTGTGCTTGGATAGAAAAGTTTGGAAGTATGTTCTCGCTACATACCTCGCAAGGGACACGGTGTTATGATATGTATGTATAATGGCTGGATCAAATGGACCAGATTTTGAAAGAAGCGTAAATAATGGAAGATTGTGCAAAACGAAATAAATCAATGTAGAAGATACGAAAGTTGTGTGCTTGGATAGAAAAGTTTGGAAGTATGTTCTCGCTACATACCTCGCAAGGGACACGGTGTTATGATATGTATGTATAATGGCTGGATCAAATGGACCAGATTTTGAAAGAAGCGTAAATAATGGAAGATTGTGCAAAACGAAATAAATCATTGTAGAAGATACGAAAGTTGTGTGCTTGGATAGAAAAGTTTGGAAGTATGTTCTCGCTACATACCTCGCAAGGGACACGGTGTTATGATATGTATGTATAATGGCTGGATCAAATGGACCAGATTTTGAAAGAAGCGTAAATAATGGAAGATTGTGCAAAACGAAATAAATCAATGTAGAAGATACGAAAGTTGTGTGCTTGGATAGAAAAGTTTGGAAGTATGTTCTCGCTACATACCTCGCAAGGGACACGGTGTTATGATATGTATGTATAATGGCTGGATCAAATGGACCAGATTTTGAAAGAAGCGTAAATAATGGAAGATTGTGCAAAACGAAATAAATCATTGTAGAAGATACGAAAGTTGTGTGCTTGGATAGAAAAGTTTGGAAGTATGTTCTCGCTACATACCTCGCAAGGGACACGGTGTTATGATATGTATGTATAATGGCTGGATCAAATGGACCAGATTTTGAAAGAAGCGTAAATAGTGGAAGATTGTGCAAAACGAAATAAATCATTGTAGAAGATACGAAAGTTGTGTGCTTGGATAGAAAAGTTTGGAAGTATGTTCTCGCTACATACCTCGCAAGGGACACGGCGTTATGATATGTACGTATATGCATACACAACATTTTTTGATAGGGAATATTTTTATCAAAAAAATGTTTTATTAACATTAAAGTGATTAATTAGACAAGTAATTTGTTTCATCGTTCGAGTGTTTTTGACAGCGACTCAAAAAGCATTATATTCCCTTCAGTGACGTAACGTGTTTACAAATTTCTCTTGTTATCTTTCCTAATATCCTGTGTTATCATCTAGCTGCAGATGAAGTTGATATATTAAATCGCCAAACGATTCCCGTATTCTTTTATAAGTATTAATGTTTCACCGAACACTAGAAACAAAATTCGTGTCACCATTTTCTGATCGGTTGAAAGAGATTGCTCTTTGACATTAAATCTACCAAATTTTACATTCTTTGCTTACTAATATTAAGTGTAGAAACTAATTAATAAAGAATTGATTTTTTTAATATTTCAATCATTAAAAATACTAGAATCAGGTTTCATTTTATCTCGAAAAAAAAAACACGTTTTTCAATTTAATGATACAAAACACATACATAAACCAGTTCGAGTGTTATTTATTGGCTTAAAAATATTATTGTATTGTATTTTGATTTAAAAAATAAATGGTTAAAACAGACAGAAAATGGAGGTAGCTAATACCCTTATATGACAAAACTTGCCGGGTTTCACCAATTCACCAGGGGAACAAATGGGAAAACTGCGAGTGACAATCATAAGGGTGCCCAAGTTGTATAAATTTGTTTTAAATGTCTTATAAGAATTGTGTATAGTATTTACAGAATAAATTATGAACATTCAGACATGAAAACTCGTGAAATTTTAAAATTATTTACATAACTAATGTATATATTTGTTAAGTCTAAAGAAAACATTTAATAAAATTGTTAACAACAGATGATCTCTGAAGTTTAAGTTGCTAAACACTATTAAAAGATGCTGAATTAAACCTACTTATAATAGATGTCAAGAAAGTTCATCTCTTGAAGTATATTTTACAAAGCATATATCTGAAAATGTATGGAAAATCGGCTTGTTTCGAGTATGTACAGTTATCGATACATCAGCATTGGAAGAGGTACTAAATAAATACGTGAAAGCCGAGACTCCAATACAATAGATCAAAAGGGAACAAATAATCGAATATAACTTACGATAGAAATGCTCGATATGTCCATCCGCTACAGTCACACAAGGGAATCCATTGCAAATATCAACACTGTTTCAAAGATTCTCGTACAAAACTTGACACAAAATCGGCAAAAGCGCACTTGAGATTAATACAAAGTCACTCGTCGTGAATGAATATTTAAGATTTATCCAGTAGAATAACGTTATTTTATATATTATGGGAGTTAAAGAGTTTTGTAGCTGGGCAATTGCAATATGTGTACATGCGACGTGCGGTATCCGATGTTAACCCAATCTGTTACAGAACACCGACCTCTTGGCGGGCCCGCCTGTTGCTCGCAGCACGTCCGAACTACTAAAGACAACCTCCAGTAATTCCGTCTCTTTTGTACACTAACCGATAGACGAAACAAAAAATGGTAATGATTTTACTGTTGTCGTTATTTTCTTCATAGACCGCGAATACCTGAGTTATATACCTGTTTCAGTCTGTCTATAGACCGAACGAGATAAATAAAAGGGACAGGTCATCGCATAATGTGGAATGCATGTAGGTGTAAAACGCTCAAAGTTAGATTTTTTGTGAATAACCGCGTGTTACACTATTATCGAAAATTGTGAGTTATGATTGTGTCATTCATCTGCGAAGGGGTTCCTTAAATCATGTGGACAATGACCCTCTGTGACAGTCATTAGTAATCGGTTATAACAACTTCCTGACAGAGTTTATAGTACGACAACCATTTATTTTCTTTCATACGTTACAAGCAGGATACCTGATACTTAAAATATTGAATGAGATAATAAAAGGTCAAACACAAACATGGAGTCTTGGGGATCTGCCGGGGACACAGGGGCCTACTCTCTCGGGCTACCGGGGACAAAGATTCCTACTCTCAGGTGATATTCAACGTTGGGGGGACCTGACATGACACTAGGAAGAAGAAAAACGAACACAAACAAAAATAAATTTAAAAAATGGTTAAATTGAGACATTATTGTTATTGTTGGACGAAAGCTCAAGAATCTGAGATGTGCAGATGACACTATTGTAATTGTCACATCAGAAATAAATTTGAAACACGAAAGCCAACTCCTGAATCTAAAAAAATTGTATCCCATAAATCGGAGGACTCGTCGAAGACATAATGTCTGCAATCTGTCGGTGATTCTCATTTCTTCGAGAATTGAGGTGTTAGTTCACCTTACCGTCCATGGAATTCATAACACCCTTCTCCAATATTACGTTTCAAATGCATCTATTCTTAATGTCTTGCTTACTGTTATAATTGTTCATGTCTCCTTGCTGGACGTAAATATTGCGAAGATGAGAGACTTAACTAAGCGCACATTCGTCATATGGTTGTACTGCACCGGTACAAAGACTGTAAAATAGGTGCATGGATGCCGCTCCATACTCGGAGATTTCGGTTTACTTTATGCTTTTCCGATGAAAAGTAGCAGGGTGAAGGGATTCCTCTTTAGCAGGTAGAAGTTGTTCGTAAGTAAAAACACAATAGATGTTGCAGAAACTGGGAATATAAAATCGCTCATCGTAAGCTCCTGTATTCGCCCGTGTATGCCGTCATGGCTTGCTAGACACTATGTATCTCGCGCGTTTTTGGCTTGCATGGGCCGACCGACTTTTCATAGTAACTATTTCGAAGGCCACGCATAAGGAACATTTCATTACAATAGGTAGACAGCAAATACATTTTTACATACCATAGATAACAAGATTTGATAAATAAATCATATTTTTTTAGGTGACGCACACATCCGATGCAATCTCTTCTCTCTTTCTTAAGCCCGATGTGGATTACTTACCGCCGGGTACTATACATATTTTACATGCTTGATATTTTTACACAAACAAAATTGCAGTATACATCATTATCCATCGTCATCATTACGCCATATTTATGTAAAGGTAGGCAGAGATAACAAATCTCCACTTCATTATATTCTAGCACACATATTTCGCTTCTGTCCCATCCATACACATCGTCATGCATACTCACCTAACCTATCATTATTCTCTCTTTCAGAAATTGATTAATTTGGTCGTATCAAGTTTTTATAGGTCTTCTCAAATTTCTCGTACTTTCTATAGATTATTTTTGTAAATCTTTCATCATTCATTCTATTTATATAGCCGAACCATATCAATGCTCCTTTTTTCGTCTTAAACACTGCTTCTTCTTTAAATCTATATTCTTTCTTAATATCCTCATCCCTTATTCTGACACACATTACTTTTCCACAAACCGCGAGTGTGGTATATACGAGTATATATAGTATATGTATATGGTACTTGTATTGTATTACACTTTTTTTATAAACAGTCTGCTAGTCTAATTACAATGTGGTAATCTCTTCAAACCAACCTAAAACATGCTAAAGAGAACTTAAGTGAAAACCAGCTGGGGTCTTCTTCTTCTTCTCCCTGGCTCCATCCCCCAACTCACTGTCTGCGAAGACTGTTGGGGTCAGCTCTCCTCGTCCTCAGGTTGTATGCTCTTCTGTCCCGGACTACGTCCTCCAGGCCGTGCCTCTGCATCAAGTTATCTTTTTGCACCACCCACGAATTCTTTGGTCTTCCTCTTATTGTTATTCGAGGAAGATCCATGGAGATTGCCTGGTTCACAATGTGATAGGATGCTCTGCGTCCAACATGCCTATACCATCTCAATCGCCTCTCCTCCATCTTACTGTTGATGTCTGTAGCACCTAGGCTTCCACTAATGCATGAACTTTTTATTTTGTCTCTTAGGGACACACCAGCTGACCATCTTAGCATGCGGGTATAATTTGTTTAAAACCAGCTGGGGTATAATTTGTTTAAAATCTGGGTTCCAGAGGGAATCGAACTCTTAACATCCAGACTGGAAGACAGATGTCTTACCAACTTGGCTATGGAGATCGTCCGAAAAACACAACAATAAATATTTAAAAACAATATATTTGTGACTTCTCGTTGCATATATGATAAATATTCAAATTTGAAGTTTATTTAAAACTTTAATAAATAAATTGCGACGTATGTGCATTAGTACTTCGCCTGTTGTATTATAGCGTTGTATTAACAGTTTGTACAGGTCGAGTGGAGGTGGTAGAACCTCGCATTGTTCGCTGTCGTCCGCTGGCTGCTCGGCCGCGGCGGGTCTCTGTTTCGTGTGATATTTTGTGCCACAATTTCAAGTGTAAAATTCTAAAATCTGTGTTCATTTCAGTGTAAAAACAATTTCACACAATAATTGCGTATTGTAAAAACGTAACTGTAAAGTGGGTAATATATCGGAGCGCTGATTTTAGAGTGACTGAAAGGGAATCCGACCAAAATGATCGGAAGCGACTATACTCTTGAGCTATGCAATATTTTCCATTCGGGGCAGGTAAGATATGTTATGTACAACACTTTTAGATGAAAATTGTTGTAAGTTTCAGCTTTCTGAAATGAAATTTATACACTGTTTTTAATTCCACGTTTTTATTATCGAAAACTTTTAAAAATATATATATATATATATATGTTTTTTAAATAATTTATAATGTAAAAATAATAAAAAGGAAATTTTATATAGCGGAAATTGGACAGCAAACATTCCTCAAGGGCGCATTAACTCGATATTTGAACCACTGTTATTTAAATATTACAAAATAAATATATATAAATTGAGTGTAAGGACAGAAAGGTAGTGGCTGCAGCCATTAATACTTTACCGCATCTGCATATATTCAGAGAAACATATTTGGTAAGAAAATCGCAAAAAACTTACCAAGGAAAGACGAACAACAAAGAAACATTTGTGTATCTTCAAATATGTGATAGTAACACATTTTTCATTAATTCGGCTTTAGGTGTAGTGTAGTATATGTGTGAAGTGTTCATATCATCATCATCATTGTCAACCAGGGTCGATCCACTGCTGGATGAAGGTCTCCCCAAGTTGGCTCCAAATAGTTCGGTTTTTTGCTCGTTGGTGCCGCCATGTGATGCTGCCATGCTTCCTGATTTCATATATCCAGCGTACCTTCGGTCTTCTTCTGGGCCTCTTTATGCATCTTGGGTACCGTTGGATTATTTCAGATGTCCATCGGGAGTCTGACATTCTGGCTACGTGTTCTGCCCATTGTGTTCATAAATAATATGAAGTGTTCATATATAATCATAAATTTTGAATAGGAATAGGAAGTGTTCATATATATTCATAAATTTTGAATAGGAATAGGAAGTGTTCATATATAATCATAAATTTTGAATAGGAATAGGAAGTGTTCATATATAATCATAAATTTTGAATAGGAATAGGAAGTGTTCATATATATTCATAAATTTTGAATAGGAATAGGAAGTGTTCATATATAATCATAAATTTTGAATAGGAATAGGAAGTGTTCATATATATTCATAAATTTTGAATAGGAATAGGAAGTGTTCATATATAATCATAAATTTTGAATAGGAATAGGAAGTGTTCATATATATTCATAAATTTTGAATAGGAATAGGAAGTGTTCATATATAATCATAAATTTTGAATAGGAATAGGAAGTGTTCATATATAATCATAAATTTTGAATAGGAATAGGATGTGTTCATATATAATCATAAATTTTTATAAGACCTCCCAAAAAGGGTGTCTAATTAAAGCTGACGAACATTTTTACTTTAAAATACTTGTACTTATATTTATTTTTAATCTTGAAAAATTCCATTATTGTTATTTAATGTTTCCTAGAATCTGCCATGCTTAAACAATTAATATGTTAAATAAACTTACTTTCATTTTATTTTTATTATTATTACAATTTAAGCTGACATCATTTTTAATTTACAAAACGTGTGTGTTCATTTCAATGTTTGAATATAAAATATTACTTTTATATTTTTTTGCTTTTTCACTTCATTAAAAAAGTTTTTGTAAACGCAATGTTACTCACACTATTGCAAAATTACTCGTCAAACTGAATGATCTATACATAACCAGATGTATGAATGTGGAGGAGGCGAATATTGTGTGCTTAGATAGAAAAGTTTGGACATCTGTTCTATCTGCCTACCCTGCAAGGGACCCGGCGTGATGATGTGTATACTTTTACCCCTATTTTTATTCAACCGAATATTAAATCATCTCGGGAGTGGGTTTCCCTTAGGTTTTCAGCTCGACCTCGTGTTGAAGTCTCCAGTGTTCTTACCACCCACTGGTCTGCAATAGGTTTTGATTTGATACACGCCATGTGCCGAATCAAAATTCACTTGGTCTTGGATGACTCTTTATTTACGCAATAGAGTGGGATGTTAATAATGATATTTTCAAATAAAGCATTCTTCTAATGGCGATATTGAAAAAATTATGGCCGAATTAAAATTAATAATAGTCTTAAAAAATGCTATAATTCTTTGTCTACGTCTAAAGTTAGACCTGTAGTCTGTTATCGTCAGGATTTCCTTTCTTCAGATGTTGATTCCAGCTAAACTGATATATTTTGAAGGTCTTCACGTAGAACAACTGTCAGCGGATATTTGATGCATTACTAAGTAAGGAGCTCTTGTGTTATTTATCCTTTGCGTATGACCTCGGCAATATCTTCTATGGTTTCTAGCCCATCATACAATATCCTCAAATGATGCTTAAAACGTTGTTTAATTAATTGATCCGTAGCATACTAGAAAGCGATGCTTGCATTTGAAGCCCGGTGAGGGCGCAGAACTCAATCATGGTGGGGAAGGTACAAAAAAGATATCTACGATATCTCTATATGAGTGAGTTTGGTGTCTATCCATGGCTTTATCCTACTCAGTTTCTGCTGGGCATACTCGGATATAACTCACTGAGCGTAAGAAGAGATCTGCGTCTCCTGGTATACGTTGTCAAACTCGTTCGAGGAGTTGTGAGCTGTCCAGCATTACTACAGAGATTATTTATTTATTTATTTAACGACACAACAGTGTCGTTATATACAAATGAACATGTGACAGGTTATACAAGTACTTAAAATTATTGACAAAGTTGTATCTTAAACTAACGTGAAGATACAAAAAGCAGTAGTAATAATTTATTACAGTCATCGTTTTAAAATTATTTAATGATCTTTGAGAATTTTGTGGGAATTTTATGGATAGATATTGAGATATAGAAAACACATGGCCTCATTAATAGAACCTGATGCAAGTTGCTTTGCATAATTAAAAACTTCATACATGTTGATGCAGGGTTACTCAACTCCAGAGGCAAAGTATTGTCCTTAATGTTTAGTTTATATTACGTTATTTATATTAATAAAGGAGAGCACAAAGTTAGTAGCTATTTCTAAATATTGCTGTGATATTCTGGCGAATACTATATATACTTATATTAAAAATATCTAAATTGTTGCAAAACTCGTTTCCAAGTCGCGTTAAATGTTCCTAACAATTACACTAAAACTGCACCAGCAAGAACTGTTAAACATACGCAAAAACGAAACGAAACATACGCAAAAAACGGGTCTTCTAGCCGCTATGCCTGTTGTAAGGGCCTTAACTCTTCTGAACGGGACTGCTTCGGATATTGACATATTCCATATCACATTACCAAAAGCAAAAGTAAATTTTCTTCTAAGATTGAGCGCGTTAGAAAGCACTCATCAACGTATTTAAATGACATTGAATGTATGTTATGTGTATGTTTGTGTGTATATGTTATATGTATGCATACACATATTTTTTTATTTTATATAATTTTTTTTAATGTTAAGATTCCTTGTATTTTTCAATGTAATTGGACTAAGCCTGTTTTGAGAAAATAAATAAATAAAATTAATTAAAAAAATTCTCTACACATATTTCTAGATGCAGACTTTTTCTTTGGTATTCGTATTTGGGCAGTGATGATTTCCTATATGAACTCTTATGTACATAGTAAAGCTACATAGATCAATATGGACATTGTATGGATTTTACAGGGATAAATTAATTAAAGTTTACTTAATTATGTTGTGTTCGTCTTGAACAAGTTTTCTTTTTTCTGTTGTATAACACTGCTTATACGTGAATGTTGAATTTTATTTGTTGATGTTTTTTTTAATATTTTGTTACAAAAATGCCATTAAAAATAAAATAATACATGAAACAAAAAAATCTTTTAATATTTTTGTATTAACTCGCATAAACTTGTATCCAGGTGGAGCCGGGAAGCTGCACACAGAGGCTGACTGGCAGCATCAAGACTGGAGTAATCCTGAAAGACGTGTCTCTCACTGTGCACAGCGGGGAGGTAGTTGCTATCCTGGGCTCTAAAGGTCAGTTCTACAAACGCTATGAAGTGCTTGAAGACACCATTTTTTTAGAGGGTTTATAATATTATTATAATAAATTAACACTACACACATATTGTAATTTATTTTTATCAAACACTGTTTATTCCACTTTTTTGTGACGGTATAACCCTACCGGTTTCAAGGCTTTCACCTCATCTTCAGGGGAGCGCAAACAAGACTAAATGCTGTTCAAACTGATACCGATATACACGCTTCAACGGTTGGGGGCTGAGGGATGAGGGAGACATGGGACAATTTCGGCCAAGAGCGGAGAGATTTTTGTTGAGCAGTTATTTCCCAAAAATCTCTCCGCTCTTGGCCGAAATTGTCTCATGCCTCCCTCGCCCCTCAGCCCCCAACCGTTGAAGCGTTTATATCGGTACCAGTTCGAACAGCATTTAGTCTTGTTTGCGCTCCCCTGAAGATGAGGTGAAAGCCTTGAAACCGGTAGGGTTATACCGTCACAAAAAAGTGGAATAAACAGTGTTTGATATAAATAAATTTAAATGTCTTTAAACCTCCACAACGTTAATGCCTTAACTATAAACAACATACTACACATATACGTGTACACTACACTCCACCTAAAGCCGAATGTGTATATATCGGAGGTTTATTTTTAGTTTGTCTTCCATTGGTCAATTTTCTGCAGTTTTCTTACCAAATATGTTTTCTAAACGTATGCAGGTGCGGAGAAGTTCCTGATCTAATGACGGCAGCCATTTTATACACTTATTCAATTATTGGTTTTCAATATTTTCGATGTTAATAACATAGTGCGCTCGAATCCTGAATGAGATCGTTCTTATAAAGAATAATTTTAAAATTAAAAAGAAAAGTTTAACAATTTGGTTTCCAGTGTTGGGAAAATTTCTCTAGTCTTTTCGCGATTCCAATATTCACAGAGCCTGTGGCAAAGGCAGGATCGTTGCACCCTTCTCCTGGTCATTCCAGCGCATGGGTTATTTTACATCTGCTCCTGCAACCCTCCCCCACATTGCCAATGAACATGATTTGCTGCACGCCCTCCTTACAAGAAACGTGAATGAAGAACTGAAGAATGCGACAAACGTTTACTCTGAAAACCTGTCTGAGAAGTCAAGTCCTTCCAAAATAAAGGTGTTCATCATTCCGTCCATAAAACACCAAGCAACCGCCATAACATTACATCTCGAAAGAGTTTATCCATGGATCCAATTGTCAAGGGGGTGTTATGTTTCTTCAAACATCAATTTACTATATTTTTAATCAATCAATAATAGTGGGTTCGAGTCCCGAGCTGGAGCGCCCTTGTGAAGAGTTTGCTCTTTAAATGGCGCTATATAAATTGTCCTTTTTTTATAATAAGTAATCCACTCAAACTAAGATTATTTGTGCCACAAAATTAAAGTCAACGTGAGTCAATACAAAGTTTTAAAGTTTCATCTTATTAAGCTTAAAAAATTAACAATCGATCTATGAATGGAATGTTCCACGAATAAAGAAGAAACGCAACATTGATTAGACGCGGTAAAGATATGGTTTTTAGTAAATCAAATATGTCTCGCAAACGACAACCGAAAAATACATGATCTATAATTTCACCATTCAAACCACACTCGCAGCCAGGATTCTTCACACTATCCATTCTGCAAAGTTGACTAACCACCACGCAGTGACCCGTCCGCAAACGACACATAACATAACATACACTTCCGTCTTGCTCATTCTTCTTATTCTTCCTCTTGGTTTAGGTCGTATGACCTGTTTGTGACGGTGGGCTGTCTGGGCTGCGATCTCTAAGAGTTCTGCCTGCGATGGAGCGTAGGGTTCTCATTTCTGCCACTCTGAGAAGGTTTTTTGTCCTGTTGGTATCAGCTCTCACTTCTATCCCATATATCATGATGGGGCGGACGCATGTCTAATATACCCTGACCTTACTTTCGGTTAGCGTGTGTTTGTTTCTCTATATAGTGTCCCGCAGGCAGCCAGCCAAAGCTGTCCCTTTATTAGCTTGTGCTCGAACTTCACTATATAGGCCACTGTTGCTGGAGATCTCTACACCTATAATTCGGAAATTCTAGGATGAGTCCTGTGACAGCTCACAAATTTGCCCCAATACAACCTTGTAACAATGTTCAGTAACTTTAATTATTTTATAAACTTTAATATAAGCCTCAATTCTAATAAATAGCAAGTTATTTAGGTAAATACATTACATAAGGTTGTATTGGGGCAAATTTGTGAGCTGTCACAGGACTCATCCTAGAATTTCCGAACTATACGTAAGTGAATCGCATGACTTGCTCGATGGGTACGTTATCGATGGTCAGTTTGCTCATTCTTATAATGTTAAACCATGGTTTCAAAGATATAGTTTGTTGGATTAATTTATATCTAGAGCCCTTATTAAATTGTCTTTTTATTATTATATAACAACTAAGTCAAATATCAGTAAAAAAAATCTTGAATGGGAATATATAACACATCCATTAAATTTATAGTTTCCGCGTGAGAAATTCTACGTTATTTGTCGTGTTCATGTGCGATTAATGCCGTTACTCCTGACATCTGTTGGGCGCACAAAGTTCAATGCTCACCTGTTACAATGCATCACTCGTACTCTTTAATTATTTCGCAAGAAACATAAGAACTGTCTTTGATCTTCAACACCTTGATCTAGGGAAAATAAAAAAAGATCAAGATAGGGTACAAACAGAGGCGAATTAGGCTGGTGGTCTACCGAGAATTTCCTGGTGGGCTGATGTGGAAATCGGCCTAGATATTCAGTCTTCTTTTTCATTATCGCATGCTCAATGCTGAGTGTCGTGTCCCTCTGCTATGTCTCGGACTCCATTCCTGTCTCCTGTCTTCATCCTTCCCTAGGCTGGTCCTAGGCCATGTTGAGTGCAGCGCTTAACACTTGCCTTACTGTGCTAAAAATATCCGCCAGCCACGGTGCTGGACCTTAAGCATCCAATGAAAAACGTATGTTTTAAATTAAAATTATGCAAAATCTGCTAGGTTATTTTTTGTATTTAGCTATAAAAATATTTTTATTATGTATTAAAACGTCGAATAATCAAATTAAATATAAGTCCTGGTCACTCGCTATCCATCACAGGGTGGCAAGTGTTAAAGAGGATCCTGTTAACTTATTTATTTGATATATCCATCTTAATGGACACCTTCCTCTTGCTTGTTTTCCCTCAATTGTCCCCGCAATCACCAGCTTCTCTAGATGTTCTAATTTTTTTCTAGCAATATGCCCAAAGTTAAAATTATTTTTCTGCATATTGTCGAAAGACTTTCGTTAATTTGTAATACTTGGATTCAGCGGCGGCTGGTCTGGAGGTGCGTTGGTGCGCTGAACTGGAGAAATAATTCGCAATAATTAAATTATATATTCGCAAACATGACATCCAAAAATTTTTAATAATTGTATAGATTAAATATGTATAAGAATACTGACAAATAGTAAGAGTATTTTTTATTTAAGTGAAAATTAAAAAAAAATTAAAGCAAAATTTTAAAAAATATTACAAAATGAATGTATATATAACGATAGGAAGGTAGTGGCTGCGGCCATTAGATTAGGTACTTCCCCACATCAACATATTTTCAGAAAAACATATTATGTAAAAAGAAAACGTAGATAACTTACCGAGGAAAGACGAACTACGAAGAAACCTTTATAGTTCTTATGATATTTGATAGTAACACATTCGGCTTTAGATGTACTGCAGTGATAAATTTTGATAAAACCTTACAAATGGCGTTGTCTTAAAGCGCTTCCTAAAGCTGCACTTGCCATCCATATCTCTAACACTAAGAGGTAAACCGTTTAGCGGCACAGGACCAGTAACGGCAAAAGCTCTATCATAATCCCTCGTCTTATTGGATCATTTTGGAACAATCGGTTTATTAGATGAGGAAACATTTAAATCCAGAGTTCCTAAAGTGGTCGATATTGACCCCCTGAGGTCCATTTGATTTTTCTAGGGGTTGATAGTTTTAATAAAAAAATTGTGTGTCGACGACAACAAAAATAGACCCCTTATCTACTGTTACTTCAAAATATCTATGATTCCAATAGGTACCTAATTAAGAAGTAAAATAATAAAAAAAAACACTTTTTTGATAAAAAAACACATTACATACCAAACTTGTGAATGAAAAGGTAAAATGTCATAAAAAGAGTATTTTTTTCTTTAATTTTCATCAGCGCAGATTTCTATATTAAATGTTGCACAAGATAATGCAATGCATAATCCGTAGTCCTTTTATCTTTTTCAATGCTTAATTACAAGTGATTAAAGTGAAAAGTTTGATATCTAGTGATATATTTAATATCGAGTACTGTACAAACTTACTAATTTGAGTAAGTAAAGTAAATGACTAGGGGGTCGACGGTTTTAAAAGTTTTTGGCAAAGGGGTATGCAGCCGAAAAAAGTTTAGAAACTCTTGATTTAAATGAATATTTTATAGGTTGAAATATTTTGGTGATACTGGGCCTGTTTTTCTTCTTTACATAGATGTAGATATAAATAAATAAATAAGAAAGCCTAGTGCCCAAATTTTGCATCCATTTATAACAAATTGGATATATGCAAGCCCTACAACACCGCAGGCATACTAGAGTCAGCCCATGATGAACCCAAAAGAAAACTTATGAACTATAGACCTCCGATGATACCATTCTGCTTCGATAATCCTGGGCACTGAATCTCCGTTCCCTTGCCCTTTGCCTTATGCTGCAGTAACAACAGTGTCTCCTTTGCAGGCAGCGGCAAGCGGGCACTGCTGGATGTGATAGCACGTCGTGTAACCTCTAGGGGGCAGGTGCTATTGAACGGGGCACCTCTCAGCCTATCACAGTTCCGCTCCTCCTGCGGGTACGTGCAACACACGTGCCACTTCATCCCCGGCCTATCCGTACACCAGACCCTCAATTATACGGCTGTTAATGTAAGTAGCTTCCTGTCTCTTTTTTTATAATTTATTTTTTAATTACTATGTCCGGTCTCTTATCGACCATTAAAAATAGTTAAAATAAAAGTATAAACATTAACACAAAAAAAATCAGAAAGCAATAAATGTTTAGCGTATGTCCTTGTTGGACGCGCTGATGATTTTGATTGTTTGGTATTTAAATAAAATACGTCGATTAGCAATGCGGAAAGTGAGAGTGAACAATCGATGAATAGTAAACAGCAATGAATGGTCAAATGATTAATAATAAGTGATCTTTATTTATCGATAAGTAGGTATATATACATTTCAGAACGGGGCGCGTGAGTGCGCCCACAATATATTTTTATCCCCCTCTGTGCGTGACGAGGTGGTCGATCGAAATATTGCAGACGTCGCGAATAATATTGTGGGTAGGTAATTTGTTGGCGAAAACGGTGAGACAGCGCGATGCGTTCTCTTTCTACTGTGAAATGTATCGTAAATAGTATTTGCGGGTAAACAATATCAATGTTCTGGTATGCGACCTTTGGACATGTCCGAAGGTCGTTTCGTCGGTCGTTGACCGTGCGTGTTGACAATATTCAGGGACGACCGTAGTCCCTACAAATGTATTCATACTACTTACCATACATATAATGCAAACATGAGACAGGCCAAGGCTCAGGAGATTAAAGGCCCTAACTTAAAAAAAAATTACAATCTGTTTGGAAAAAATAACGAAAATATATTTGTATAATTCATTCACTCAAATAACCATATAAAAAACACACATCGAAACTTCAATATATTTTCAGAGATCTCTGGAAAGTTTGAGAGAGAAAAAGTCATAGAGATGAAAAAAAAATCAACAAGTGCCATGCCGGCGTGATTTATAGTTCAAATAAACAAAAATGCTCTCTGAGAGAACTTTTAAAGGCATTAAGACTATCTTCAAATATGTCCGAGGCTACAGCATAGTCTATGCAATCTGGGTATGAAAGAATTCAAGTAATAGTTCTTCTTCTCTTGTACAGGAATATATCCTGCAGCCTTGTACTTCTTAAAGAAGAGGAACTTCTTGGCTCCAAGCAAATATGTAACCACTTGTCAAGCTTTTTGTATACCGTAAAAAAGGTGGTGGAGCGCCGCTCCACTGCGCTGCACCGCAAAAAAACACTGATCAAAACTAACAATTTCATTACAACTCACCATCTTTATTTACTTCCTGTGCAACTTCATTCCAAAGTGATTTTATAACAGTTACTTTTTTGTATAATTTGCTCGATGGGTTCCACAAAGGCTCCCTTTTATATACAGCTGCTGTTAAAACTTCCGCCATCTTGTAAAGTCACTTGGTGGCACAATAAAATTAACCAATACGTCTGTTCGCTAGGAGACTCACTAAGTGATTAATCTTCACGTAGCGTGACACGAAGCGTGCAGTGTGGCCATTGTGATAGTATGCGGTGCATTGGTTTGCTAGGATATGTCTTCTAGCTCGCAGCATAGCTCTAAGCACCAAAGAGGCTCCTACCTGCGTGGCGGAGGTCTAAGTCTGTCTGAATGAGTTGTATACATTGAACAACCTGGGACGAATCTTGGTATGGGTAGTTAAAAAAACAGACTCAACACAAAATATGAGTATATGATGTCCTGTACTTTCCAAGCATAGTTTTATATAAATATGACTTAGTTTTGAGTAGAAATATATGATGTCCTTTACTTTCCAAGCATATTTTTATATAAATATAACTTAGTTTTGAGTAGAAATATATGATGTCCTTTACTTTCCAAGCATAGTTTTATATAAATATAACTTAGTTTTGAGTAGAAATATATGATGTCCTTTACTTTCCAAGCATAGTTTTATATAAATATAACTTAGTTTTGAGTAGAAATACTCGTATATGATGTCCTTTACTTTCCAAGCATAGTTTTATATAAATATGACTTAGTTTTGAGTAGAAATATATGATGTCCTTTACTTTCCAAGCATATTTTTATATAAATATAACTTAGTTTTGAGTAGAAATATATGATGTCCTTTACTTTCCAAGCATAGTTTTATATAAATATGACTTAGTTTTGAGTAGAAATATATTAAGTCCTTTACTTTCCAAGCATAGTTTTATATAAATATGACTTAATTTTGAGTAGAAATATGGTATACTTAGGTTGTATTTATTTTTGTTTCAGATAAGTGGATATCTGAAATCATCTAAGGTTAAACAAGTGATGGCAGACCTCGCACTGTCTCAGGTAGCAACATTTACATCTTATGAATACTTTTTATAATTATGTTTTTATAATATATTCACATGTTAAGGTGTAACGTTTTTATTTTTATGCTGAATATACACCGGATTTTTTTTTATTATTGAGCAGTCTTTTTTTGATAAGGGTATATTTTTGATATGGTCAGATGAACACCACTCAGAATGAATTGAATGACTCAGGGCTTATCAGGCTTCGTAGCACTCGGACGAATGATTTTTATGTCATCCAGAAATATTGAACTGTGCACCTAATGCCAAAAATAAAACGTTTTCATAGCGTCATCCTTCAGTACATCTATATGAGTTACAGATAAACTTTCTTCAATTTTCATTGATATATTATTTATAGTTAAGGCATTAATATTGTGGAGGTTTAAAGACATTGTAATTGGTTTACAAGCAACCCAGTTCAGATATCTTGGCAGTGAACTGCTCCGCTCTCATGACCTCCCCAGAGAAGTAAGACCTCAGGTAAATAAAGCTGCAGTTATAGCGGGCTGCCTGAGAGATCTCATATGGAGGAATAAAGATATGAGAATGGATAGCAAGGTACGCATTTATAAGATCTATGTGTGACCTATCCTCACATATGGCATCGAAGCAAGAGCGGACACTGTCAGGACAAGAAGTATGCTAAGGACAACGGAAATGAGAACTCTACGCACTATTGCTGAGAAGACTTTGCGTGATCGTGTAAGGAACACCACAATCCAAGAGGTCTGTGTGGTCCAAGATGTGGTCAAATGGGGACGACAGCATCGACGATACTGGTACCAACATGTACAGAGAATGAATTCCACAAGAATTCCATACATAGCTCTGCATGGGGTGCCGGATGGACGGCGTCCACCAGGGAGACCCCTGAAACGATGGAGAGATAGCTGGAGCTCAGCATCACAGGAGGACAATCCTGCAGTAACAGACTCTTGAATCTATAGAAAGTTTTAGAAAAAGGAAGTAATTGGTTTAAAGACATTGTGGAGGTTTAAAGACATTGTAGTCAACAACATGAATAGGATTTGGAAGGCGACTGGATTCAGCGTCACAACAAAATGCCGCCTGTTTAACGCATGTGTCATCCCGATCCTCCTGTACGGCTGTGAATCTTATGTCACCAAGGCCCAGGAGCGCAAGATACTTAGTTTTGAAAACAGGTGTCTCAGGAGGATATTGGGAGTCAGGTGGTATGACCACATAACAAACGACGCTGTACGCCAGCGCACTCGGCAGGGGTCTGTCGTCTCTGTAATTCGGGAGAGGTGATGATCCTGGCTGGGACATGTTCTGAGAATGCCCGATGATAGTTGGCCGAGGAGAGCGCTGTTTTTCTGTCCATTGGGGTCCCGACGGTCTGGAAGACCCTCTCTCACGGTGTACCGTTCCTATGACAAGGAAGTCGGAGTGTTAGGAATGTTGTGGAGGGAGATTACCAACAACACCACCCGAAACCACTCTGAATGGAGAAGACTGGTGGCCTCCCTATGCTCCCTTGTGGAGCTTTAAAAGAAGGGTGAAAAAATTAAAATTTGTTTTATCAAACACTGTTTATTCCACTTTTTGTAATTGTATAAGCCTACCAGTTTCAAGGCTTTCACCTCATCATCAGTCTTGTTTGTGCTCACCTGAAGATGAGGTGAAAGCCTTGAAACCGGTAGGGTTATACCGTTACAAAAAGTGGAATAAACAATGTTTGATAAAACAAATTACAATTTCATCGATATAATTTTGCGCTTTCTGGACTTTCTATCTTTAAGTTTATTAATAATTTGGTCAATGTTTAAGTGTTCCATATCTTAACTAGAATTTGTGTCTTAAGAGATTGTCTTAGAAATGAAAAGCTCTAAAACTCCCTTATGGATATATGATACATGCTATCAGCTCATATTTTAATTACTTTTGCAGGTGTCTAATAAAACTGTTGAAAATTTAAGCAAAAGTGAATACAGACGCCTGATGATAGGAGTGCAGTTAGTACGAGATCCCGGTAACTTTTTAATTTATGCCTAAAATGTTTAATAAATAAACAGTAGAATTTGACTACAACAGAATTCAAATGACTGTCCAAAAATACTTGTAATCAATCCCCATTAATGCCATTAATTTGTAAACTAATAGGTAACTGTATTCATCATCTTTGGCTGGGCAACCCAGGAGGATAGATGTCTGTCGTCTAAAATCTCCTACACTATTTCCTATTTTGTGCCAGACATTTCTTCTTAGAGGTTCTATCCTGGAATACATTGATGACCTCTGAGGCCTAGTTTATAAGACCTGTATTCCACTCGAGAGTTTCAAGTGAAATTCCCAATGGTATCCAAATAAAAATAATAAACATGTGTTGATATGTGGGTACATTTTGTATTCACTATATTGAATGTGTCATAATGCTCTGAATGTATTTTGTACAGTGCTGTTACAAGTTTGTCTTGCCCTATATAAGAGCTTACCATGTATCACTTGGGCCCCGCATTAAATAAACTTAACAACATGATCTTAGCCTACTTTCATCAAATTATCACTCAAAGAGCAGTCATTTTACCAACATATATAATGAAGCAAATGACAAGACTTGCTTAAAGGAACATAATGTAATATTTTCTCCCTACAGTCTTTAATATTTCTTTATCTATAATACATACATGCTGCAGAATACCAAAGGAATGAATTAATAGTGTCACCGTTTAGTATTGAAGCTGTAGGCTTTCAAAATATCGTCGATATTGAGATCCATTGTATAGAACACATTACTGACAAGATTTCAATTTTTGCCCCATGGTCTGCCCATCAGAGTATTCCAAGCATAATAAATGAAGAGATAATAAATTAAGATTTAAAAAAATGGTGTTCTTAAGATGTTGAAAAGAGCATTAAGATGGTTCAGTCACGTAGAAAGAATGAATGATGAAAGACTTAAAAAAATCTATACAAGTAATTAAGAAGACATGAGAATCTCGGAAAAACCTCGAAAAATGTAGCACGATCAAATAAATAAACTTTTGAAAGAGTCAAATGAATTGACGAAGCGTATGAACGTGATATCCCTTCCGTCCCTGTGATGTGTAACTAGTACACATTGCTTCTAAACACTTTAATATCTCTATAAATATAATAAATACTGGGTTCAGATTTTAGGTATTCCTCCGTAATACATTTACGCATTGAATGAAAAAATATTAATAATAATAATTAGCACTTATCGGCCACATCAAAGATATTTTGTGAAAATCGGGAATAA
This sequence comes from Odontocerum albicorne, assembly GCA_949825065.1. Lineage (NCBI taxonomy): Eukaryota > Metazoa > Arthropoda > Insecta > Trichoptera > Odontoceridae > Odontocerum > Odontocerum albicorne. The sequence continues at coordinate 61,171,151 of OX463838.1, read as the reverse complement.
ATTCACCAATATAATCAAACGTGTGGCAGTGTATGACGTAGGTATATTAATTCTAAAAAATCGCTATGGGTGAGGAAGCGACGCTATTCACGTCTCACTCTCCCTCTACTTCGGTATATGGGAACGCAAGAAATAGAATCTCAGTTCGCTCGCTCAGTAGGTCGGCGGCTTTCGGTAGAGATGGTCGCTTAGCCCGTTTTGTGATCGTTGGCCGATGTTTTTTTCCATGTTTTAAGCAATTAAATTTCAATTGTTATCACTTTTGACTTCAAATTTAATTCATTTAAGCGCTTGACTATGAATATTCTTACTTTTCCGATTTTATATAGCTCATTTTTACATGTGTATTGAATACACAACACCGAAAGGGGCAGATATTTTAGCTCAGGAATGGAAAGGTTAATCTCATTTCTCTGTCTTATCCTGTTAATAGCAGCCTACAATTGTCTTAACACAGGCCCTGCCCAGCTCAATTTCTGTTAACACATACCTTTTCAAACTGTATACTACCTCAAACTATGGGATAACAAATTATGATATATTACAAATTAACACCGGAACGGGCGGATTTTTTTAGCACAGGAAGGGAAAGGTTAATCTCATTTCTCTGTCTTATCCTATTAATAGCAACCTACAATTGTCTTAACACAGGCCCTGCCCAGCTCAATTTCTGTTAACACATACCTTCTAAAACTGTATACTATCTCAAACTATGGGATGACAAATTAAGATATATTACAAATTAACACCTGAACGGGATGATTTTTTTAGCACAGGAAGGAAAAGGTTAATGTGTCATGATTAACTTTCTCGCAACAGCTTGCACACAATAAATCAATATACGAGGCATATCCAGAAACTAAGTGTACTGAATTTTTGTAGGTTACAATTTTTTTTATTTAAACAAAAAAATTACGTGGTTACCGTAGTACATATGTAAGCTATTTTTCGACATAGTCGCCATTCCTCTCAATGCAGGTGGTGAAGCGGGGTATCAACTTTTTGATGCCTTCCTCGAAGTAGTTTCCCGCCAACCCCTCCGTCCACTTCTCCAACTCCTCCTTTACCTCCTCGTCGGTTGAAAACCTTTTTCCACCCATGTGCAGCTTCAGGGAGGTAAAGAGATAGTAATCTGAAGGTGCTAGGTCATGGGAATGCGCGGGATGGTTCAGGACATCCCATTTAAACGAGGCGAGCAGTTCCTTCGTGGCGTTGGCCGTGTGTGGTCTTGCATTGTCGTGCAGCAGGCAGACTCCCTTTGTCAGCATGCCTCTCCTCTTGTTCTGAATCGCCCTCCGCAATTTTTTTAGGGTCTCACAGTATCTTGCAGAGTTGATGGTCTCCCCTTGAGGCATATTTTCAATTAAAATTATGCCTTGACAGTCCCAAAACACGGATGCCATGATTTTCTTGGCTGAAATTGTGGTTTTGAACTTTTTGGCGGAGGGTGAAGAGGTGTGACGCCACTGTTGAGACTGCCTTTTGGTTTCAGGCGTGTAGTGTGCAACCCAAGTTTCATCTCCAGTAACGATGGAGCAGAGAAATTAATCTCCATGGAGTTTGCCGCGCCTCAAAAACTCTTGCCTTTTTACAAAATTTCGCACTTGGCGGGAGATTGGTTTGACATTTTTCACGAAACGTGTTGTCGCGTCGACACTTCTCAACGTACTGACCTCGAACTGGTCTCGTTGCGGAGGGGAAGGGTCAGGCTACACGGAAGTGTAGCCAACATGTCGAAAATAAAATCCATCCGGTTGTGAGAGCCTCAGTACACTTACTTTCTGGATACGCCTCGTATATGCAACATTAATCCACAGAATGGGGTGAATATCTTCCTCAACTCTGGGAAATTGCCCATCAACATAATCATGATTAATTTTAAGTATCATTGGACCAAGTAATAAAAATAAAAGAAATTAATGTATCTTTTTGTTATTTCAGTTATACTTTTGCTGGATGAGCCAACTTGGGATTTGGATCCTCTAAATACATATTTAGTTGTGTCTATCCTTTCAAATGCAGCCAAAAAGTATGGAGCAGCGATCATTTTAACCATGGAAAAGCCTCGATCAGGTAAAGCAAACATTTACAAAAAGTTTTTTTATTATTTATATATTTATATTCTTCTTCTTCGTCGTAGTGTCATGTCAGGTCACTCCAACGTTGACTATCACCTGAGAGTAAACATCTTTGTCTCCGGCAGCCCGAAAAATATCCCCAACACTCCTTATACCAGTCCAATCACGTATATTGCGGAACCAGGAGATTTGCCTCCTGCCAACACCTCTTCGACTCTCTATTTTACCTTGGATGATCAGGTGCAATAATTTGTATTTTTCTCCTCTAAGTACATGATCCAAATAGGACACCTTTCGGATTTTAATATTAATCAGCAACTCTATCAACTTTGACTCTTTGAAGAACCCTTGTGTTGCTGACCATATCCGTCCAGGGTATCTGTAGCATTCTCTGGTGCATCCACTTTTCGAATGCTTGTCGGTGTGTCCCTAAGAGATAAAATAAAAAGCTCACGCATTCGTGGAAGCCTAGGTGTTACAAACATCAACAGTAAGATGGAGGAGAGGCGATTGAGATGGTATGGGCACATTGGACGCAGAGCACCCGATCACGTTGTGAACCAGGCAATCTCCATGGAACTTCCTCGAATAACAACCAGAGGAAGACCAAAGAATTAATGGGTGGTGCAAAAAGATAACCTGATGCAGAGGCACGGCCTGGGGGACGTAGTCCGGGACAGAAGAGCATACAACCTGAGGACGAGGAGAGCTGACCCCAACAGTCTTCGCAGATAGTGAGTTGGGATGGAACCAGGGAGAAGATTTAATGAACCAGCTTACTTCAATGAGTCTTCAACTGAACTAAGACTCTACTCAATTAAAAATTAAATTCGAGATTCAAATTAATGAGAAATTAAATAGGTAAAAATTCAATAAAATAACCAACGAATATATTTTGTAGGGATGAAGACAGAAAAGTAATGGCCAGAGCTTCATGGAAGTTTTATCAAAGTAAAGTAAAACTTGGTTTGGTAGAAGAAAGACAAAAATAACATTAACACTTGAAGACCCGATCGAAATCAAGTAAATCTTTCCCAGTGCCGGGCTTGTTTTTGAGGAATTCTGATTTTTGTGAAGGACTTACTATAATTGCTATATTTAAGTGAATTTTTGTGAAGGACTTACTATAATTGCTATATTTAAGTGAATTTTTGTGAAGGACTTACTATAATTGCTATATTTAAGTGAATTTTTTTGAAGGACTTACTATAATTGCTATATTTAAGTGAATTTTTGTGAAGGACTTACTATAATTGCTATATTTAAGTGAATTTTTGTGAAGGACTTACTATAATTGCTATATTTAAGTGAATTTTTGTGAAGGACTTACTATAATTGCTATATTTAAGTGAATTTTTGTGAAGGACTTACTATAATTGCTATATTTAAGTGAATTTTTGTGAAGGACTTACTATAATTGCTATATTTAACCTGGGAGCACAAACGCCTGTGATCTGACGACAATCCAAGTTTCAAATCACAAATACTTAAAAAAAATGACACAAAACCGGAATAAAAATTGAACTAAAATTTAAAATAATCTTTATTCTAGCGACATCTCTGAAAACCTTGTCAAATAATATATTAGTTTATGAGATATTGTTGAATAAACAGAGCGCTGATTTTTTTTGGTTTCTCAATATTTCCAGCATTAACGACCTGTCGCGCGGATCGAGTCCTGCGATGAGTCTCTCTTACGTAAATAAACATTACTAAGTCTCTCTTACGTAAATAAACATTACTAGTGCTATATGCATTTGATTGGGTGAGTGTCATGAAGCATTGATTTGATCGTAGCATTCCTTTGTTTATTTTACGTAATGTTAAGTTTATCTCCTTTATTTAATGAGTCTCCTTAAGAGTAATGACTATTATTTATTATCAGAAAATTGCTTAAGTGTCATGTTAACTTGGTGTTGTAATCAAATATCAGTGGTTCTAAACAAAATATGTGTTTAAACTTAGAAATTAAAAAACGCTGAAATTGTGCCGCGCACAGGATTCGTGGAATTTGATTTTTAACGCGGTGAACAGGTTAAGTGAATTTTTAAGAATATTGTAAAGAAACTTTGTGTATTTGTTTAAAATACTTTAGTTATGTATAATAATTCTGCCAACATTTTCCTTTGTGAAGAGTTACATCACATTCCTTACACATGTACTGGACCTCACTCCTCTTCTATTAACCTTTCCCTTCCTGTGCTAAAAAAATCTGTGCGTTCCGGTGCTGTGTATTCAATACATATCAATGCACATGTAATAAGTGTATGCATAGCCAATCGCTTAAATTATTAAAATTTAAAGTCAAAAGTGATAATAATTGAAATTTTATTGCTGAAAACATGAAATAAAATATAGGCCGACGTTCACAAAACGGGCGAAGTGACCACCTCAAACGAAAGCCCAGAAGCTACTAAGACGGGACTCGGAATACAAACACTGTGTATGATAAACATCGAAGGAAGAAACAACTGCGAACTGAGATTCTATTTCTTGCATTCCCATATACCAAAGTAGAGTGAGAGTGAGACGTGAATAGCGTCTCTTCCTCACCCATAGCGGTTTTTTAAAATGAATATACCTACGTCACACACTGGCACACGTTTGATTGTATCCGTGAATTTATTCCCGATTTTCACAAAATATCTCTGATGTAGCCGATAAGTGCTAATTATTATTAATATAATTTTTTTATTCAATGCGTAAATGTATTACGGAGGAATACCTAAAATCTAAACCCAGTATTTATTATATTTATAGAGATATTAAAGTTTTTAGAAGCAATGTGTGCTAGTAACACATCACAGGACAGGAAAGGTTAACAGTAAAAATAGCAAAAAATACGAATTATGAATTTTTGTTATTTTAATTAATGAACTTTTACAATATTTATAATTATTCAAATAACCATAAATAATTCATTAAAAATAATTGCAGATGTTTTCCCATTCTTGGATCGAGTAGTATATTTATGCCTCGGAGATGTTGTCTATGCTGGCCCTACAAGAACTCTTTTGGACTACTTTGGAAGTATTGGGTTTCCTTGCCCCCAACTTGAGAATCCTCTCATGTACTATTGTAAGAATTTGTTATTATTTTGTTTTAATGGATTAATTGAAAAAACAGACCAAAAAAATCTGTAATATAAATGTGAATAAGAATGAAAAAAGTATGGTTAGATCAAGTATGTAAAACAGTAAGAAGGAATTGCAATAAGTCTGCAAGAAATGGTATGATATCCAAATGTTGGGAGTCAAAATAAAAATGGCATGATGGTGTGTATGTGACAATAACAAAAATAATCTTAATACATAAATTATTCGCATGAAATATAAGTACCAAGTGCGTGGCCACGTGGTAACACACTGGACTTTGCCAGATCGAACCCAGCGCTGTTCTACTCTCCTCGAATGACACAAGCATTTTTTCTGCTTAGTACGTGGACCATCAGCCAGAGCGAGTCCGGGCTTCTGGTTGCCTTTGAGATGTGGTGCTACAGGCGCATGGCCAGGGTCCATTGGTCAGATCACATCCGAAACGACGAGGTATTGAGCGGGGTTGGAGAAACAAGGCAACTCCTAAATAGAGTTGCCCAACAACAATCCAGTTGGATAGGCCATAATATCAGACACCCAGGCCTGCTCCTTACCATCGTCGAGGGAATGATTGAGGGCAATAACCATAGAGACAGCCCTAGATATAGCTACATGGACCGGGTGATCCGGAATGTGCGCTGTGACAGCTACCAAGAGATGAAGAGACTGGCGGATGACAGAGATGAGTGGAGGGATCGAGTGCTTGGTGCAGACCAATCCTAGGATTGTAACCCAGAAAAAGTATTAGAAGGAATAAGGATACCTATGAATTCGGTCATATCTATTCTTTCAAAAAGAGAAGAAAAAAAAACATGCTGGTGTGCTATGATCATTTCACTTCACTGTGCCATCAGATCCAGTGGTGTGGCCAGTGAGTTTGCTGGTGTGCAACGACATAATAAATTTAATAAAACCAAACTCCATGGCACAGCTTCCTTTTCCAACTGAATCACGTTGGAATGGCGAGGAATCGTCGACTATGAGGTCCAGCAACGATCGATAGATCGACTAAGTAAAAGACAAACTGTTAGACTGTTCAAAATCAACATATTTTTCTCTTTCCTCGAGGAACATTTAATTTGTTTGGAAACTCTTTACAAAATGGCTGCAATTTGCCACAAAACTCCTCTATAAAATATATGTTGTAAAAACAAACTCTTTTATAAAATATATGTTGTAAAAACAAACTCTTTTATAAAATATATGTTGTAAAAACAAACTCTTTTATAAAATATATGTTGTAAAAACAAAGGAAATGTTCTTAATGCCTGGGAACACTGATATTGCCTAGTTGAATAGTCAACATGTAACAATTACGTACATTTTGAATCAATTTTTACTATAAATAAATAGAGTTGTAATGACTTCTCCTTTTCAGTATGCCTATCAACAGTGGATCGGAGATCTCGGGAGAGATTTATTGAGTCCAATCACCAGATAGCTGCACTGGTTGAGAAGTTCAAAATAGAAGGGCACGCAATAATGCAGAGTGGAGGCAATGATACTCACAGAATCATCAACCCCAATAAAATGCAACTTGCTTATGGAAAACCTGGTGAACTTCAAGTTTTGTGGTTATTGTATATGTGAGTCTGACATTATATTTATTTCATTAATTTCAGCTATAGTGACTTTACTAAAGAAAATGTAGCATGGTCCCTGTGACAATTCACAAATTTGCCCCAGTACAACCTTGTAACGACGTTCAGTAATTTTAATTATGTTATCAACTTTAATATAAGCCTCGATTCTAATAAATAGCAAGTTATTTAGGTAAATACATTACGTAAAACTAACAATAATGACAAATTAATACATCTTGTTACAAATTAGCAAAAATGTGACAATTTGTTAAAATCAAATAAACTATTTGATTTGTAAAAAAAACATTTTACCCCATCCCTTTTTTTTTTTTTTTTTTTTAACTTGGCGAATTTATTGCCACGTGGCAATCTCTTCTAACCAACCAGAAATTTGTTTTTATAGACCCTAAGTGTTAACCGGACTGGAATCCAATTTTAAAAAATCTGGGTTCCAGCAGGGATCGAACCCGCTGAGACATGACATTTCAAACGTCACAGGGACTATCCTACATTTTCTCTAGTATAGCAGTTTAGTAATAAAAACCTATTTTTCTTCGTGCTTTTGCAACAATTGAATGATGCTTGAGATGGATACTAGGTGAGATCAGGGCCAGCTCTATACAGTTGCTACAGGAACCAAATATTTTTATAACACCAAATTTTCAACAGAGTTAGCACTTCAGGATACAGATTTTAAAAAAGACAATCACTAAAGAAATAAAGTCCAATATGAGAACTATAGTCCTCATGTTCTTATAATCTTTAAGTTGCTGACGAGAGCTACACCTAATCCAACAATGTTGGAAAAAACATGGTTTTATTATTTCTGACCACTATTCAAGGTACATAAATATTGTCCTATTTTAGACTGGAATTCAGTAGAACAAACCTACCTAGTGTATCTTCGTTTGTATTCTTTTGAATAGTGCTTCGGATATTGGCATTTTTGACATTTCCGAAAATGTTTTTAAAGAAAGTATTTTGGACTTTCTTAGTAATGTTTTTATGTCTTGTTACTGTATAATTCTCTTTAACCCTTTAAGTGCCGGAAGTTATTAGTATGGCCGTACCCAGCAGACCGGGATTTTTTCAACAAAAATAAAACCTAAAAAATTAATATTTTTTTTATACAGATATAAAGGATATTATGAAAACTTACTAAATATATACACCGTGGGGCGTTTGAGCTGCCGTTCACTCAGAAAAACACAGTTTAAATATTCACAAAATGTCAGGGTTGTCACAACTTGACACATGAAACGCGTTTACTTATAAATATAGTGGAATATAATATACTTTGTAAACTAAAATCAACATATTATCTGTATGATGTATAGTAAAGCGCAAAAGGTAAATAAACTATAAAATAAAACCGTAAAAAGTCTATATAAACATCGTTTTATGCCGCAAAACTACCGCCAATAACCAAAGAATACATGAAAACACACTTTGTAAATAAATACTTTGAAAAATTTACAAAAATAACGCACAAAAGCTAAAAATGAACCACTGAACAAAACTACAAAAAAGCCATTATAAATAATCGCAATTACGTCGCAAAAAACTGTAGTCGGTAACCCTGTATCAGAGACACATATTGACTGGCAGTGAAAGCTTTTAGAAAGATGACTGTAACTTTGATAATATCGGTAAATTGTAATATTTAAGTATTTCTTGACCATCCCAATAGATGTCACTATGTGTTATGATTTATAAATTATTACAATCGGATTTGATATTGGCTTGCGACAAGCTCAAAGGAGAGCGCATTTACGCGTTCATTTTGTATGGCCGACCTGGCGAGCACTGAATCGGAGAGCGCATCAACGCGCTCGTGGCAGTGAACCGGTTAAACTTTGTAATTGGGTTAAACCTGTAAATGTAAGCTTTTTGCTCAAATTCTAATTTATGTGGTAAAAAAATTACTATGTTTAGCAAAACAAAAACAGAAGATAAAAAAATATATAATTACAATTAAGATTCTGTTTTTGCCTTAATTCTTGATAACTATATAGCAACAAAATGTTGTGTAAATAACGGGAACAACACTAAATGACCTTACTCATTTACCGTAATGGGACCAAAATAAATTAAATGGCTAAAATTGTTTATGGTAGTCAATATGTAAATACAATTTATTTACACTTGATTTCAATATGTTTGTATTAAATATAACCAAAAACCTTATACTTTCAGGAGAATGTTGGCATCCATATTCAGTTTTAAAAAATCTGGTATTAAACAGATAATTTTGAGGCTCTTTGCTCTCCCAGCGTACTTCTTCATCCTTTGGGTCTTTTATAATGATGTAAAGGTAAACATTTATATTTTTTTATTAAGTTATTTCTTCATCTACTATAGTTCAGAAATTCTAGGATGAGTCCTGTGACAGCTCACAAATTTGCCCCAATACAACCTTATGTAATGTATTTACCTAAATAACTTGCTATTTATTAGAATTGAGGCTTATATTAAAGTTGATAAAATAATTAAAATTACTGAACATCGTTACAAGGTTGTATTGGGGCAATTTTGTTAGCTGTCACAGGACTCATCCTAGAATTTCCAAACTATAGCTGAAAAGCACATTCTAGAATGTGCGAAAACAATTACTAAATACTCGTTGATTGTTACACCTACTTACAGTACCCGGCAAGGCAAGCAGAGAATATTTGTGACCTCAACATGCTCTGTTTTGAAGTGTAAGCTATAGTACAAGAGTTTCCAAACTTTTTTCGGTCGCAGACCCCTTTACCAAAAACTTTTAAAACCGTTGACCCCTTAGTCATTTACTTTACTTACTCAAATTAATAAGTTTGTACAGTACTCAATATTAAATATTTCACTAGATATCAAACTTTTCATTTTAATCAATTGTAATTAAGGATTGAAGAAGATAAAAGGACTACGGATTATGCATTGCATTATCTTGTGCAACATTTCATATTGAAATCTGCGCTGACAAAAATTAAAACAAAAAAATACACTTTTAACCCTTCCCTTACGGTGTTAAAATTGAAACGCGCGCTCCGGTGTTGGGTAGTGAGTACGCGATCAAAAATTAGTGATTTTAAATCGGAAAAATAAGAACATTCATAGATAATCCCCTTAATGAATTATAATTGAAGTTAAAAATTATAATAATTGAGATTTATTTGCTGAAAACATTAAAAAACCATCTGACAACGCTCACGGAACGGGCGTAGGTCTAATCTATTTGCAAGCTCAGAAGCTACTGCGGCGCGGAGCGTCAGTGGCTTACCCCGGCGTGGCTAACGCTTGCGACGATTGAGCTCCTCGCAATTCAGTGGAGTATGCAAGAGTGAGATGCGAATATAGTGTCGCGCTTCCCGCATGCTCTTCACCTATCATCAAGACACAAGGTCGAGGCACTCACAGCGTTTAAATGCGAATTTGTTTTCGATCTTCACAAAATACCCACGATGTAGTTGATAAATTCTGATTATTATTAATATTATTTTTTAAATAAATGCGTAAATATATTATGGAGGAATACCTAAAATCTTAACCTTGTATTTATTATATTTATATAAATATTGATGGTAATTAGAAGCAACGTGTAGAAGATACCCAACACAGGGAAGGAAAGGTTAATGACACATTTTACCTTTTCGTTCACAAGTTTGGTATGTAATGTGTTTTTATCAATAAAGTGTTTTTTTTTTCCAATTATTTTACTTCTTAATTAGGTTCCTATTGGAATCATAGACATTTTGAAGTAACAAACAAATAGCAGTAGTAAGGGGATCTATTTTTGCTGTCGTCGACCTCCAATTTTTTTTATTTAAATTATCGACCCCTAGAAAAATCAAATCGACCCTAGGGGGTCGATATCAACCACTTTGTGAACTCTTGCTATAGTAGAAGTTATATTCAAGAACTAACAATAAATTCATTTTTTTCAGAACTTCCAAAGAACTTTCATATCAAGAGGAGGACTTATCTTTAACTGCATGGCTGGGACTTATTTTATCAGCATTCTGAACACAATACTTACGTGTAAGTTTTACTCCATCTTTTATTTACTGATTACACATTTTTTTATTTATTCAAAAAGCAGACATCATTATGCAATAATATCAAACTAGTATGTGGGTAACTTGATTAAATTCAGTCTCAAATAAATTGTTCCACACATGCAATAATATCAAGCTAGTATGTGGGTAACTTGATTAAATTCAGTCTCAAATAAATTGTTCCACACATGCAATAATATCAAGCTAGTATGTGGGTAACTTGATTACATTCAGTCTCAAATAAATTGTTCCACACATGCAATAATATCAAGCTAGTATGTGGGTAACTTGATTACATTCAGTCTCAAATAAATTGTTCCACACATGCAATAATATCAAGCTAGTATGTGGGTAACTTGATTAAATTCAGTCTCAAATAAATTGTTACACACATGCAATAATATCAAGCTAGTATGTGGGTAACTTGATTAAATTCAGTCTCAAATAAATTGTTCCACACATGCAATAATATCAAGCTAGTATGTGGGTAACTTGATTAAATTCAGTCTCAAATAAATTGTTACACACATGCTTTAATATCAAGCTAGTATGTGGGTAACTTGATTACATTCAGTCTCAAATAAATTGTTCCACACATGCAATAATATCAAGCTAGTATGTGGGTAACTTGATTAAATTCAGTCTCAAATAAATTGTTCCACACATGCAATAATATCAAGCTAGTATGTGGGTAACTTGATTACATTCAGTCTCAAATAAATTGTTCCACACATGCAATAATATCAAGCTAGTATGTGGGTAACTTGATTAAATTCAGTCTCAAATAAATTGTTACACACATGCTTTAATATCAAGCTAGTATGTAGGTAACTTGATTAAATTAAGTCTCAAATAAATCGTTCCACACATGCAATAATATCAAGCTAGTATGTGGGTAACTTGATTAAATTCAGTCTCACATGAATTGTTCCACACATGCAATAATATCAAGCTATTATGTGGGTAACTTAATTAAATTTAGTCTCAAATAAATTGTTCGACACATGCAATAATATCAAGCTAGTATGTGTGTAACTTGATTAAATTCAGTCTCAAATAAATTGTTCTACACATGCAATAATATCAAGCTAGTATGTGGGTAACTTGATTAACTTCAGTCTCAAATAAATTGTTCCACACATGCCCATACAAATTATCATGTGTCCTATTATTATACAATATTAATAGGGTCCTTTTTTGTATTGTATTAAATTTTCATCGTTTACAATATCGCATGGTGGGCTTATTGCCAAATGACAATATTTTCCGACTAACTATAAAGTAGCCAAGTATAAGACTGGAACCTTTTTTAAAAAATGTGGGTACCAACGGGAATTGAAACAAACCCCGAGCTGGAAGACAGGTTTCTTATCGACTAGGCCACGGATATCATCCAGATACTCATATTAAAGTAAAGAATAGTATATACTTCATTTACAATAATTACAAAATAATCTTGAAATAAAAAAATGGAAAAAAAACAAAATTAATCGACTCAACAAAACAATTAAAATAATACATCAATAAGTAAGTACAAGAGTCAAAATGATTACATAAATTTAATAATATATACAGTTGATCACACAATACGGGCTGTCTTGAATCAGCTGCCCGCTTTAAATCTATAAATTATGATTTATATGTGAAGCAAAACAGGTTATGACATATTTTTTGTTCGATATCAGGGACATCCCCAAGACTAACTGGACATCCCCAAGTGGAAGATACCACTAAGTTATGGAAATTGTTATCTATGGTGACTTTAAAAGAGTTCTGTAGATGGGGAACAACAATGCATTAGATGTAATAAATATTAATCTATCCCATTTATACTCCATTCTTTAAATTGACTCAAATTGTGAATTAAAAAATTCAGCCGAACAATAAATGTGATAGGATCTTTAATATGTCTAGTCATTTAAATATCACACTACGTCATGTCTAATTGATTGATAAACGCAAGTAACACAAGATTTGGTCTCCAGATATCCCGTATAGGACACGGTACTACCAGGAAGCCCAGGAGGGGCTGTACAGCGGGGCCACACTACTCTTGTCCTGCAATCTCGTCTCTCTGCCTTTCTCCTTCTGTTCAGTCATTGGGGCCACGGCAATAGTTTATCCGTAAGTTATTTAATTTGTATTCATAACATCAGAAATACGTTTCGTTAACAAAAATATAGCATACTCTTTCTTTATGAACAATTTTCACAATAAACCTGATACAATAGGTGTTTTGTCATTAACACGTTCACTGCGTCGAACACGGCTCCCGTGTCCATACAAAATAGCCTTGAATGTTGAGTGCACTCATAAAGGTCTCCCGATAAGGATTCGTCGCCGGTTTCATGTGTTTTGAAGACACGAAGGAATACACTTGTATATGATGTTTCAATAGAAAGTAGAATTTGATTTTTAACAAAGTTATGGGTTTTCAAAAATTCGCGAATTTTCAGCATCTCTGTATGACATTTTATACGCAGTGAACGTGTTAAACAGAGACAAAAACTACTTAAAGATTTTACTAACCCTGTTGGACTTCTATGATGCACTGTGTTTCAACCGTTTTAGCCTTGTGATGAAAAAAAAATTAAGACTGCGACCCCCTGCAAAAACTTACAGTATTAGCCTGACTATAAAGCGAGGTTTTTATTTAAAAAGGCGACATATAAATAAGGGGGTCGTCTTATATTCAAGTCACAAACATAGTGGGTAACAATAAATTCACTACTCGCGATTAGCGAATAGGCAACATTGTAATGAGAGCGCTCAAAAGGCGTCATTGTTTACACATAGCCTGTGCGTAGTCATTTCTGACAGTTTTTGAGGTGTTTTTTTGTACTGTGCTTCGTTTTACATCTTTGCTACCTAAAAAATATTACGACTGACCATATTGAAAGACGAGGAGCTCGAAAAAATCAAGTAAATCAAGGAATACGCAGAAGCTATGATTCCAATTTTAAGGTTATGGTGGTCCGTGCTCCAGAAACAACCAACAACTGTGCAGCTGCCAGACAATTTGGCATCATGTAAAATAATGTTAGACGTTGGCGTGGCGAGACTGATGCTGAGGATACTACGAGGATACTATCAGCTACCGTAGTTGGACTTTTTTATTTCTTCTTTTCATGCTTAAACATGTACTTTACTGTTATCTGGGTACTTTGTTTTAATAAATATTTTTCGTTAAACATTTTTCATTTTATTTTTCATAATATTATAATGGTGAGGGAAATGTTATTTTCTCCAAAAAGCAGATTAAAAAATAGGGGTCGCCTTATAATCAGGGTTGCCCTATAGTCGGACTAATACGGTAATATTATATTGATGCATGAGCAAGTGGCCGCACAAATGTTGTATGATAATCAGGTAAGGATATCTACTATAACGTCACTAACAGAGCAGCTAAACAGTTTGAGCTTGTTGGGATTCCAAAATCGAACCGAGTGAACTACAAAAGATGTGTGATATGTTGATGTGCAAAAAATTCTACTGTTACCAGATTGGAACCGTTGGCAGAGACGAACACCAAATGAACATACTAATGTCAGGAGCTGCACTTAAGAACGCAAAAGAGTTTGTATATCTTGGAAGCAAGATCACATGAGATGGGCGTACAAAAAGAGAGGTTGACAGTCGCATCCACCAAGCAAAACTCGCCTTTAATAAGAAACAAAGATTTTTGAATACAACAACATGGACCTAAAGCTCCGCAAGCAATTGGACAAAACATATGTGTGGAGTATTTTGATGTATGGTTGCAAGACATGGTGCATAGGCGAAAGGGATCGAAAAAGTTTGGAGGTCTTCGAGATGTGGACCTATAGACGAATCCTAAGGATTTCCTGGAGAAACCACATTACAAATGACAAGGTTCTCAGCAGAATCGAAGAAACTGGGCACCTGTCAATCACCATATCACAAAGGCGGGGTCATATGCCACGACATGAAAATCTCCTGCACAATATACTGGAGGGAATGATTGATGAATCGATTGGCAGAAGGCCCCCTCGCTGAGAGTATCTGGAGCAAATATGCCACGATATGGACTGCACCTCCTATACAGAGCTCAAGAAGGGATCGCTGAAAACCAAGCGGAGTGGAGGAGGAGATGCAGAGCTTTGCTGCTAACCAATCCCCAGTTAGCAGCAAAGCTCTGCGTCTCTTCCTCCACTCCGCTCGGTCTTCAGCGATTGAAACTGAAGAAGACCAGATCGGAGGGACAGTCCATATTCAGAAAAAAAATTGAATTTTTCACACAGATACAGAAGACAGTTTGGATTGTTCAACGCTCCTAAAAGAGTTCCAAAATGCGATTTCCAAAATCAAATTATTATTTGGTTTCTTTCCAGAATTCTGGGAAATATAACAGAAGTTGAGGACTTTGTCTATGTGGCCCTGGCACTTTGGGCTTGCTACATATTTGCCGAGCAGCAGACCATGGCCATCCTGATGGTGGTGAAGAGTGAGCTGGCTGCAGCTACCATGAGTGTCTACATCACCTGCATCTACATAATGCTTGCAAGCGGATTTTTAAGGTAACTTAGTATTAAAATTTTTATTTTATCCCTGCTAAGTATGGAGTAGGTAGCTTGAACCTCTAATGCCTGCTTTTTTTCAACATTTATACTTTTTTTTAAATATTTAAAGTGTTATTAAAAGTTGGTTATTTATGGTTTGACATCGCTCTGTTATGCTTTATGCCATTTTAATAAAATTCAACTATTTTCTTTTACTGTACCAAAATTAAATTCAGAGTTGTATCTATACTAAGAAATGTAAACTATATAACGCAATGCACAAATTTCATCCCATTCTTCTTACATAACACAAATTTCATTCATATATAAAACAGAAAAATTACCACTTAATGAAAGAGGAATACATATTTATGTTGTATTAACCCTTCCTTCCCTGTGATGTGTAATTAGTACACATTGCTTCCAAAAACTTTAATATCTCTATAAATATAATAAATACTGGGTTCAGATTTTAGGTATTCCTCCGTAATACATTTACACATTGAATGGAAAACATAATATTAATAATAATAAGCACTTATCGGCCACATCAGAGATATTTTGTGAAAATCGGGAATAAATTCACCAATACAATCAAACGTGTGCCCGTGTGTGACGTAGGTATATTCATTCTAAAAAACCGCTATGGGTGACGCTATTCACGTCTCACTTTCACTCTACTTTGGTATATGGAAACGCAAGAAATAGAATCTCAGTTCGCTCGCTTCAGTAGCTTTCAGGCATCCATTTGAGGAGGTCGCTTCGCCCGTTTTGTGAACGTCGGCCGATGTTTTTTTCATGTTTTCAGCAATTAAATTTCAATCATTATCACTTTTAACTTCAAATTTTATTAATTTAAGTGATTGGCTATAAATATTCTTATTTTTCTGATTTTAAATCTCTTATTTTTACATGTGTATTGAATACACAGCACCAGAATGCGCGATTTTTTTTAAGCACTGGAAGGAAAAGGTTAAAAAACATTTTATATATACAAAGCCTAAAAAAATATAAAATTAGCGTTAATATTCACATTTTTTAATTAACATTTACAACACAAGAGATAAATTATGCCAAAAAATATTGCGATACATGTAAAAATTATGGGGAATCCACTTCAAATTTTTGACTGACATATAAAAAAAATTACTAAAGCGCTAACCCAGCGATACGTTATGATATAAAATAAGCTTAGCAATATGAACGTAGATATAAATGCACTTGACCTGCGCTATAAAGATTAATTATTCGAATAATTCCGTTCTTGGCATTGAAATTATTAAAAGGGAGAGAAATAATTTTGAATCAAAAATTTGTAAACTGATAACCATTTTAATAAATTATATTTTTTACAGATCATACCGAGGTCTAGAAGACTGGCTGTATTATTTGAGCTATGCAACCCAAACGAGATACGTTTCATCCTTCCTGTATAGAAAGGTATTCTCGCAGAGCATGTTCAACGGTCTTTCAGTCAATCCAAGTCAGAACTGCTCCGATGCCAGTAGCCTCATCCAAACATCTGCCTCTCTTTACGACACCAATAACCTCGTCTGTCAGTTCAGGACTGGAAAGTCTTATTTAGTCGAAAGGTTCAGTTATCAATATTCTGGCGTAGATTTGTACTCTGTAGGAGAATTTAACTTGGAATTCAATTTAGGCATTTCATTTGCATTTTCTGTTGGTAGTATAGTTATTAATAAATTATTTTATTTAATGCCTCTGCCATCATTTATTAAAGCTAAATTTAGAGAATAAAATTAAATAAAGCACCTGAGTGTAAGAATATTTTTTAAACTTATAAAGGGTAATATGGTATTGAAGTGGTGCCCTATTTAATGTGTTAATTAAGAGATCGGAAACATGCAATACTGGAACAGTATGTAGCTCTAAGCCTGCAAAATTGAGGCTCTATTTATAAAATGGAGTTTCTCTAATTTATTATTACACTTTAAAACATGAACCCTAAAGAGAACCTGTGGGCTACAATAGGAGTTAAAATCCAACAAAAAAAAAAAAACCTCAATAATTTGTTTATTTCACAATGTGTTGCAACTTTTTCCAGTTGAATTACTTAAAAATATCACAAATACAATTTTACTTCACAATAAATAAATAAAGATATACATAAAACATTGTTATGCAAAGAAATGTCGATTTTTTAAGGTGAACACCTTTCATTGACCGCTACTGTATATATGAAATGATTTTTTTTTTCATGTAAATAAATATGTCCATATTAATACTAGGTTAGTCAAAAAGTTTTGAAAGCGGAAATGAAAATACATTTTTTTTGGGGGGAAATCACTTTTATTGCTCAGTATAGTCTCCCATAAGATCAATACACTTGGTCCATCGATCTTCCAACTTTGTTGTTCCATCACGGAAGTGACTTTCTGGAAGGCCTGCAAAATACTCCTCAAAGTGCCTGGTTCACACCACTCCTTAGCCTCTTGTTTTGATTCAGGATCATGGTAGTAGACCCAAGTCTCATCCATAGTGATGAATCGACGCAGAAAATCCTTTTTATTCTTTCTAAATTGCTCCAAATGTTGCTCAGAAAGTCGCATTCGAACGTGTTTTTGTTGCATTGTTAGCAAATGCGGCACCCATTGTGCACACAGTTTTTTGAAACCCAAAACTTCAGCCAAAATATGCCATGTTGTTCCATGTGAGATGCCTATGGTGTCAGCTATCACATCCACAGTCGATCGATGATCTTCCAAAACCATATCCTGTATTTTCACTATGATTTCTGGTGTTGATGCACTTTTTGGACGTCCTGAGCGTGGATCGTCTTCAACGCTTGTACGGCCACGCTTAAACTCCAAAACCCATCGGTGAACGGTTGGAAATGAAGGAGAAAACTCCTTTAATACTTTCACCATCTTTGCATGGATCTCAGTAGCCGATAAACCTTCCAAAACAAAGAATTTAATCACTGCACGATATTCGGATTTTTCCATTGTTAAAAAATACACTGACACGTCAACTTCAAATGGCTTGTAAACAAAGAATGAATGACAGATCGAAATGAAATTTTGAGTACGTTCTTATGAAAGATGAAATATTAAAATGGCATAGAAATTTTGGTTTTTCTACTGTTCCATAGATGTCGTTTTCAAAACTTTTTGACTAACCTATTAATTAAGAGATTGGAAACATACAATACTGGAACAGTATGTAGCTCTAAGCCTGCAAAATTGAGGCTCTATTTATTAAATGGAGTTTCTCTAATTTATTATTACACTTTACATATGGCATTTCGACCCAAGAATGGCAAGGTAACAGCCCAAACTTGAACCCTAAAGAGAACCTGTGGGCTACAATAGGAGTTAAAATCCAACAAAAAAAAAGGAACTTCAATAATTTGTTTATTTCACAATGTGTTGCAACTTTTTCCAGTTGAATTACTTAAAAATATCACAAACACAATTTTACTTCACAATAAATAAATAAAGATATACATAAAACATTGTTATGCAAAGAAATGTCGATTTTTCAAGGTGAACACCTTTCATTGACCGCTACTGTATATATGAAATGATTTTTTTTTTTCATGTAAATAAATATGTCCATATTAATAATCATGAAGAAAAAAATCAATAAATTGTTTGAAAAACGTCTCGAGTATATTCTGAAATATGCAGAACAGAGAAAAACATATTTGTAATACAAATAGACAAAAATCACAGCATTTATAATGAACAATTAGAAGATTCAATATTTATCAATTTGGAAGCAAGAACTGGGCAGAAATATTCATCCAATGTTTGCTACTTTGAATATTTTCTGTTTTCCTCTTCAAGCTGCATATAATAATATGCAGGGTGTAACATAAGGTGACGATCATCGGAAGCAGGGTGATGGGGGACCTCAATACCTATCGATTTAACCCCCATGTATGTTCCGCGATATTCAGTAGTTCTCAAGGAACATCATGGGGGTTAAATCGATAGGTATTGATGTCTACCATCACCCTGCTTCCAATGATCGTCACCTCATGTTACACCCTGTATAATCTTATTGATATTTAAGAAACTTTGAGCTTCTCCCTTCATCGGGATAATTTTCAATTAGGATTTGAATTCCCTTTTCAAAATGTGAAAAAGTGTGGACTAATTTCCTTAATGTTAATTCTCCAGAAATCTTTGTTTTGTCTTTCGTGTCGCATAAAGGTGGATCTTGGTCCGTTTCGCGCAAATCTTCAGTTGAATTTCAATTTAAAAATATTTCATATTGAATTTTTTTCCATAAAACGAATTTATTGATTGTTTTTTCAATTCCACTATAGCTAATTTCTGTTAAAAGAGGGCCCGTACATTTAGGTGCAGGTGTACCTTGCTTTACGAAATAAACAGTTCGAACTTGCCTCAAGTATGTATGTTATACGACCGACTGTTTGGTAGTGAATTAATGGCTGCAATAAAGTCTTTGTCAGATTCGATGGACAAGTGCACCTCAGCCAATGTCTCGTATACCCGTCCCGCACATGTCTTGGCCTTTGAAATGTAATTTTTTTAAATAAATTTGTTCACTTTCTTAGAAAATGTATTATTTTGCTTTTGTGCATGTAAGTTATTTTTATTTTCGCGACCCCCTTTTTTTTCAGCCACAGGTTGAAAAATGATTTCGTACAGTATTTGATTAGAGCAGAGGTGGGGAACTTTTTCATGTTGGAAGTTAACATTTAGTTAGCTATAATCTAATGAGGCCAAATTTAAGAAAATTCAATTTGATGCATTCAAAATGTAAATTTTGTAAAAATCTCCTAGGTGGGTATCCGTCATTTGTGACCTTGTCGTCATGGGTGCCTTGCTTTGGATCATATTAGAGAATGTAGATTAGCAAGAATAAGTGGTTGAAAAGCAAGAAGGTATTTTTCATGTGTGTTGCCAAAGGTGTGGGTATTCTTTTGCATTTTTCCATATACTCATATCAATTGGGGCTTTCTTAGCATCAAATAAGGACTTAACAAAGTTATCTTCTGAGAGCTCAATCAATTTCATTTGCAGTTCTTTAGAAACCTTGGAGACATTAAATAGATGAGGTTGAAATAAAAAACATATAAAAAATGAAAGGATTTGTTCTGTTAAATTAGGATTAATTCAAAAGGTCGCACTAAGTGGCCAACAAGGCTGCATGCGACCTTAAGGCCGCAGGTTCCTCACCCGGGTGCTATGGTTATGCAAATATTCAATAACAAGTGTATGTATATATGGTAGATATTTACTCTATACCTATAATATACGAGGGTCATCCAGAAAGTAAGGTTACAACATTTTTGTAGGATCGAAAAATGCTTGTATTTAATTGAAATTCACAGGATACTTAAACTATTTTTCACAAATATATTAAACTATTTTTCAACATAATCCCCGTCAAGATCGAGACATTTCTGTAGTCAGGGCACCAGCTTTTGTATGCCAGTGTCATGGACCTCGGCCGCCAGCTCTTTCAGCCACTTCTTCACAGCTTCCTCGACCTCCTGATCGTTGAAAAATTGTTAGGGTGTAGTGACACACTTTCTTGTAACCAAGTTTTTCCGACACAATATTACCAAGGAGACTTCGAGAAATATCAGAAAATTCTTCGTGAAGGTCGTCAAGCGTCACACGGCGGTCATTTCGCACTTGTTCTTCAAATTTTTGTACAAATTCATCAGAAATCACTGCCTTGCCTCGTCGTATCAGTACGGCCTTCTCTGAACAACCTAACCCACTTCGTGACATGTTGTTGACTCATCACATCACTACCATAAACTTCCACGAGCTTCCGATGGATATTCGCGGCGGTATTGTTCTGCAAAGTCAAAAAACGGATGACCGCGCGGGTCTCGCATGGACGAGAGGTGGCGGGAGCCCGCAACGACCTCTCCATCGGAAGAATTTACTGTGACTGAACAAAATGGCTGACAAACACGCGGGACCAAACAAACTGACCGTTAGGATCCCCCCTACATGCCAGGTGCGCCAACTTCGAAACAAAATATTTTCACCTGCCTCAGGAGCCCTTGTAACATTAGTTTCTGGATGACCCTCATATGTATCCATAATTATATTAATAATTTGCCTCTATGTTGCAAGAATGTTAAGTATCCCTATGTTAATTATAGTAATACAGTCAAATCCGGTTATAGTGAACTCGGTTATAGTGAACCTTTGGCTAGTGAACCAAAATTTTCGGTCCCATGCCCATATATTAAAAATGTATGGAAAAACCTATGTTATAGTGAACTAAAACTAGTAGATTTTGGTTCACTTTAGCCAAAGGGTCACTATCGGTAATAGTGACCCTTCACTAACCGGAGAATAACCTGACACTATTCACTAACCGGAGTTGACTGTAATTTAGATAAATCACAGTATATTCATTTATAAAATAATTTGTACGCATAGAATTGTAAATAAATTAAATAATTATAAGAGAGAGAACACAGAACTAAATGAATGTATCATAGTAGATTCATAGACAAAATTTTGATTTTGTATGCATTTTTTAATGGCTCACTATATGTTATTTAGCTTTAAATAATCCATAACACACCAGGAGTTTACAAACTCACAGAACGGAGGGGCATATTAAGATAAAAGCGCTACGTGGACTCGATTAAAAATGAACGAGACGCACCCATAGCACAACACAACGGCAACGCGCAATGTCGCTGGTTCAGCTTATTGCCGCTTATGTCGCCACTATCGCTATTAAACGTCACCTGTCCTTCGCCTTGCGTGACAAATTGCATATATTCGTTTTTATTTTCTATCTGGTCGATATCACCAACGCTACCAAAACACGCATAAACTGTGCGTGCGATAGGCGAAAAGACTTTGCTGTGTGCTCTGCGCTCATTGGACATGGCCTAAACCGCGAATATAACACAAATGATATTTTTTAGTAAAACATATTGCGTTATATTCGGGCTAATACGATATATATCTACTATTATAAATATTTCCTTTTTTTTTTGGTCAAAATGTCAGTGGACTGTAGTTTGGAGACTCCTGCTTTAAACTATTAAATTTATTTATAGTATACAATATGCATGCTTATTGTAAGTCACTGAAACTTAATAATCATTTATAAAAGTTAAATAAGTGTAAGATTAATGATAAGAATATTTTTATAATTATATTATTCATAATACATAAACTTCGAGGAGTATGTATATAAAATTACTTTAAAAACCATAGATATTCAATATTAATTTTTACCTCTCCTTAAAATGCAAAAAAAAATTTTTAATATTCCCCCGATAAAGGGTGTTTTCTGAAGTGGAATGAAAAAACACCTGATGACTGGATGGAAGACAACTACCTTGGCGAACACTGAATAAACTCCAAAAAGGGGTGGCTAGATGCAAAGTGAAGACACAGAGATGATGTTCCTCGAACGAAAGTGGCATTGAATGTGATTATTTATTTATTTATTTTTTCAAAACAGGCTTAGCCCAATTACTTTGAAAAATACAAGACATTAAAAAAGGAGAAAACTTACATAGAAAAAAAAAAATTTAAATTATATAAAATAAAAAATAATGCATATGCATACAAACGAGTATATACACACAAACATATGATACACATATATTCACAGTCACTTAAGTATGTTGATGAGTGCTTTCTAACGCGCTCAATCTAAGAAGAAAATTTACTTTTGCTTTTGGTAATGTGATATGAAATATGTCAATATCCGAAGCAGTCCCGTTCAGAAGAGTTAAGACCCTTCCAACAGGCATAGCGGCTGGAAGATCCGTTCTTGCGTATGTTATTGAGAACAGTTCTTGCTGGCGCAGTCTAGTGTAATTGTTAGGAACATTTAACGCTAATCTTTGTAGTAATGCTGGACAGCTCACAACTCCTCGAACGAGTTTGACAACGTATACCAGGAGACGCAGATCTCTTCTCACGCTTAAGGAGTTATACCCGAGCATGCCCAGCAGGAACTGAGGAGGATAAAGCCATGGATAGACACCGAACTCTCTCATATAGAGATATCATAGATATTTTTTTTGTACTTTTCCACCATGAGCGAGTTCTGCGCCCCCACCGGGCTCCAAATGCAAGCATTGCTTTCTAGTTTGCTACGGATCAATGAATTAAACAACGTTTTGAGCACCAATTGGTTTTCAAACGACTTAGAGATTCTCATTACAAATCCTAGAGTTTTATAAGCTGAGTTGCACATAACTTCTATGTGAGGACCAAACGCGAGATTGCTGTGGAACAAGACACCCAGATCTTTAATATTATCTGTGCGGGGTATAGGTATAGATTCTAGTGTATATCTATGGAATTTCAAGACGTGTGAACGATGATACGACATCATTTTGCACTTTGATGCATTAAAATATAATTTATTATTGTGGCTCCACTAACAAACGTTGTTGAGATCTGACTGTAGGTCTAAGCAGTCGGTATAAGAACGAATTTTTTTTAAGATTTTGAGGTCATCAGCAAATAGAAGAAATGTGTATTTTTTTTTATGGGGTTATATAGGACTCACAACACATACTAGTTTATCTGAGCATTAGGAATACATGCTCAGGGCTAATTAGTTATATCTCTGCACCATTCCTTCTTCAATTGGAGGAGGAATGGTGCAGAGATATACAAGTAGAAAATCTCATAGACTGTCAACATCCATCTTGGGTTGTAGGGTTGATGATGATGATATCAAACACTTGTTAATTTATCCAAAATGTATTTTTATCATTTTACAATTTTTGGTAAAAAAATTACTATAAATTTTTCCAAATCCAAATTATTCTAACGACAATGTTACACAATTAAATTTCTTAACTAAAAATACATACATATCTTCAAACCACGCCCCTTTTGGGGTGGGCAGAGAAGACAGATCTCCAAGCCATTCTATTCATGCATACAGCTCTAGTCTTGTCTATACCCATACATTTTTCATAAATACTCTTCTATTTCTCGTACTTCATATCTTTATCTCAGATAACATTCGCTCTTTCTCTTTTCACTATTTCCTCGATTTATCTCTTTCTTGCTCTCTATTCATTTCAGACATATATTTTTTTTATTTTGTAAATCTTTTACAATTCACTCTTTCTGTATGTCAAAATCATCTAAGATTCTTTTCTCAATGCTACTTATAACAACCATCTCTTAAAAACAGATACCATTTATTCAATCATTTTTTCCTCCATCAAACATTGTCATACCAGACATTTCTATCGTATTTATTTGTGCTCTTTATCACTCCCCTTCAATGTTTGGACTTAAAAATAAACTTTGAATTCAGGAATAAATTACACTCCGGGTAAGTGGTACTCCCCAATGGTGGCAGGGTACGCTGTGAAGATCACTGTTTCATTTTGCTGATCATCATTTGTCATTTGAGCATTATCTGTCAAAGAAAAAAATTATTATTAGAACCAAACTCCAAATGGCAGTAAATCAAAAAATAGTAATACTAATGCAGATGAAAAATTAATACGAGGCGTATCCAGAAAACAAGTGTACTGAGGCTCTCACGACCGGATGGATTTTATTTTCGACATGTTGGCTACACTTCCGTGTAGCCTGACCCTTCCCCTCCACAACGAGACCGATTCGAGGTCAGTACGTTGAGAAGTGTCGACGCGACAACACGTTTCGTGAAAAATGTCAAACCAATCTCCCGCCAAGTGCGAAATTTTGTAAAAAGGCAAGAGTTTTTGAGGCGCTGCAAACTCCATGGAGATGAATTTCTCCGCTCCATCGTTACTGGAGATGAAACTTGGGTTGCACACTACACGCCTGAAACCAAAAGACAGTCTCATCAGTGGCGTCACACCTCTTCACCCTCCGCCAAAAAGTTCAAAACCACAATTTCAGCCAAGAAAATCAGGGCATCCGTGTTTTGGGACTGTCAAGGCATAATTTTAATTGAATATATGCCTCAAGGGGAGACGATCAACTCTGCAAGATACTGTGAGACCCTAAAAAAAATGCGGAGGGCGATTCAGAACAAGTGGAGAGGCATGCTGACAAAGAGAGTCTGCCTGCTGCACGACAATGCAAGACCACACACGGCCAACGCCACGAAGGAAATGCTCGCCTCGTTTACATGGGATGTCCTGAACCATCCCACGCATTCCCCTGACCTAGCACCTTCAGATTACTATCTCTTTACCTCCCTGAAGCTGCACATGGGTGGAAAAAGATTTTCAACCGACGAGGAGGTAAAGGAGGAGGTGGAGAAGTGGACGGAGGGGTTGGCGGGAAACTACTTCGAGGAAGGCATCAAAAAGTTGATACCCCGCTTCACCACCTGCATTGAGAGGAATGGCGACTATGTCGAAAAATAGCTTACATATGTACTACGGTAACCACGTAATTTTTTTGTTTAAATAAAAAAAATTGTAACCTACAAAAATTCAGTACACTTAGTTTCTGGATATGCCTCGTATACTGCAAGAGGACAATAACCCAAAACATCAGAGTCCTCTTTGTACTGTGTGGAAACAGGAAAATGACTTTGACATAATGAATTGACCTTTACAATCACCAGTTGCAAATCCCATAGAAAATGTTTGGGCACTCGTGAAGTGCAAACTCCGATGGGGAAAGATCTGGAACGTCAAAAAGTTATTTCGACAGATTCGACTTATATGAAAGTCTTTGCCCCTAGATTATGCTATAAAATTCATTAAAAAGTATCCCTCGGAGATGCCGGGCAATTATTACTATAGTTCGGAAATTCTAGGATGAGTCCTGTGACAACTCACAAATTTGCCCCAATACAACCTTGTAACGATGTTCAGTAATTTTAATTATTTTATCAACTTTAATATAAGCCTCAATTCTAATAAATAGCAAGTTATTTAGGTAAATACATTACTTAAGGTTGTATTGGGGCAAATTTGTGAGCTGTCACAGGATTCATCCTAGAATTTCCGAACTATAGTTGAGGCGACTGGACAACTTATTAATGATAAAGCATCATGGTTTACGAAGGTGGTCCGATAAGTACTTAGCCTACAAAAGAATAACAAAAATTTTGGAAAAGTGGCGATTTATTTCTCAACATAATCTCCTTTGAGTTCGATACACTTGACCCAGCGATGCTCCAACTTCTTTAACCCGTCTGAAAAATACTTTTTCTGGAGGTCTGCAAAGTAGGCCTCCGTGGAGGCGATAACCTCCTCATTCGACTCAAATTTCTGCCCGGCGAGTGACTTTTTCAAATTTGGAAACAAAAAGAAGTCGCACGGGGCCTAATCCGGAGAATACGGTGGATGGGGCAGCAGTTCGTAGCCTAATTCTACCAATTTGGCCGTGGCGACGGCGGAGGTGTGAGCCGGTGCGTTGTCATGATGGAAGAGCACTTTTTTCTTCGCCAAATGGGGCGGTTTTTTCTGCAATTCGACGTCGAATCGGCCCAATAATTCGGCATAGTAGAGCCCTGTGACCGTTTTGCCCTTCTCCAAGAAGTCGATGTAGATCACACATTTTGAATCCCAGAAAACGGTGGCCATCACCTTTCCGGCCGATAGGACAGTCTTCGCCTTCTTCGGAGCACGTTCGCCGGGTGAAGTCCACTGTTTCGACTGTTCTTTGTTCTCGGGTGTGTACCAGTGTATCCATGTTTCGTCGACGGTCACGAAACGACGCAGAAACTCCTTCGGATTGCGCTTAAACATCGTCCAACACTGCTCTGAAGTGGTCTCACGGTTGGGCTTGTTGTCCGGAGTGAGCAAACGCGGCACCCATCGCACCGACAGCTTTCTCATGCCCAATACTTCATGCAGGATATGGCCAATACGAGATCGTGGATTTTTGTCACGTTATCCTCCGTGGTAGCCGTTTTCGGGGCACCTGGGCGTGGCTCATCAAAAACCGACGTGCGACCACGTTGAAACCAATTTTGGCGGTCGCCATCGAAGGAGAAGAGTCACCGTACACAGCATCCAAGCGCTCTTTGATTTCGCTGCGCGATTTCCCTTTCAAAAACAAGAATCGAATCACCGACCGATATTGCTCTTTTTCCATTTTCCTCAAATCCGCAGACACGCTCACTTCCACACGCTGTCAAAACAAAACTACGCGTCCGATTCGGCTGAAATTTTGACATTAGCTGTCAACGAAAATGTACTACGCGATAAAAAATTGCTCTTGCGATAGTGGTGCCATCGGGCGGTGAGGCTAAGTACTTATCGGACCGCCCTCGTATATCATGTGTGTATTTTTTTTTAATGCCTTATCACAAATAGTTTTTCAAGTTTCGCCGTACACATTCTTGTCAAACAGACTGTATGTCAGGTCTGATTGTTAGGTTGGCACCTGAACCATTCATTGATCATGGTCAAGTGGGAATCTGATTGGCAAAATGATGACATAACACAAATAAAAAAAACGATAAAACAATAAAAAGTCTTACTTTTGTAACCATCATTATAAACTTCCTCTTCGTACATTAACATGTTTTGCTTGTCAAGTCTTGAAGATGTCTGAAAAAATAAACACATAAAACTTGATTTTGCTAGTTTTGCTATCTATAAAACACACGGCAATGTTTTGCATTTAAACTGGGTTCACTGGCCTCTAAAAATGATCGAAGGATTATTTTTTTAACAATGTTTATACCAGCCCCATCAGAACAGAAGTCCAGTTCAATGATAAAGAAAGAAGTGTCCCAGAGAAATCCCTCTCGATCCCAAATTGTGAAAGAGAAGACTGAAATCAAGCAGAGTAACATTGCTGATGACATATGACTCATAGCAATTTATATATCATCATCGTCGTTTATGTGATATAACAGCTCGATCCTAGATGTACAGTCCTTCCCGCAGATGTCACAGACATGTGGACCCTGTCAAACCATCTGGTAACGCTGAAATATGTTTGCAGTATGCTGATTGTTACTCCCACATCTAGCTGTTGAGACGCCATCAGCTCGAGAATAGATAGCTCTTCACTTTCCACGATCTTGAGCCACCTGCTTCCAGTCTACAGACACCCTGCACAAAGTCAGCAATTCTCGCAGCAGCCTGCGTGCTTTCTCTGCCCACTAACCCTTCACTTGCCCATTACTTCCGTATAAAATGTGTTTAAGGAGCATACGATCGCTCATGCGTATCACATGTCCGGTCTACTTCAATTTCGCCTCGACAACCATATTCTCGACAGTTGGAGCGTTGCAAGACAGAGACATTTGTGACATGATCACTCCAGTGAATCCAAAGGCCGCAAAGGAAATAAATGCTGGAGGAACATTTCTAGACTACGCATATGCCTTCTATAAAGAACGCAAGTCTCAGACCCATAGAGACGTATGGGGAAGACAATGGCCTTGTAGATAGACATCTTAGAAGACTGGGAGATGTCTCTGTTGTAGAATACTCAATTTAAATATAATTTTGAGAATCTTCGAAAAGACTATAGTTTCACTTTGTGGTGCCATGTTTTATGTAAAAGGAAAAATAATAAATAAAACACTTATTTTATATTTTTGTGTTTACTACCGGTTTCGAAGACAACTGTCTTCATCGTTAGGTGAAGATAAACTTTATTTATCTTGAATTTATATAATTTATCTGTCTTGCAACGCTCCAACTGTCGAGAATATGGTTGTCGAGGCGAAATTGAAGTAGACCGGACATGTGATACGCATGGGCGATTGTATGCTCCTTAAACACATTTTATACGGGAAGTAATGGGCAAGTGAAGGGTTAGTGGGCAGAGAAAGCAAGCAGGCTGCTGCGAGAATTGCTGACTTTGTGCAGGGTGTCTGTAGACTGGAAGCAGGTGGCTCAAGATTGTGGAAAGGGAAGAGCTATCTGTTAAATATAATTTAGAGAATCTCCGAAAAGACTATAGTTTCACTTTGTGGTGCCATATTTTATGTAAAAGGAAAAATAAGTAAATAAAACACTTATTTTATATTTTTGTGTTTACTACCGGTTTCGAAGATAACCGTCTTCATCGTCAGGTGAAGATAAACTTTATTTATTTTGAATTTATCTTCACCTGACGATGAAGACGGTTGTCTTCGAAACCGGTAGTAAACACAAAAATAAACCAGTGGTGAACACAAAAATATAAAATAAGTGTATATAAAATAAGTTTTATTAACACATTGTTGTCGGGCGGTTTTTTCATCAATCTATGCCGTTAAGCGGGCAATTAATTTAGATTCGTGCGCGAAATTACGTTTCACGTAAAATTACTATATATTGATCATATTTAAATTAAATTTTCAGCATTTTATCATTAATGAAATCGTTTTTAACCCTTCCCTTACGGTGATAAAAATAATACGCGTGCTCCGGTGTTGGGTAGTGAGTACGCAATAAAAAATTTGCGATTTTAAATCGGAAAAATAAGAACATTCATAGATAATCCTCTTAATTAATTATAATTGAAGTTAAAAATTATAATAATTGAGATTTATTTGCTGAAAACATTAAAAAACCATCTGGCAGCGCTCACGGAACGGGTGTACGTCTAACCTATTTGCAAGCTTAGAAGCTACTAGTGGCGCGGAACGTCAGTCGCATACCCCGGCGCTTACGCTTATGCTTGCGACGTTGAGACAATTCAACTCCTCGCAATTCAGTCTAGTATGCAAGAGTGAGATGCGAATATAGTGTCGCGCTTCCCGCATACTATTCACCTATCGTCAAGACGAGGCACTCGCAGCGTTTAAATGCGAATTTGGTTTCGATCTTTACAAAACACCTCGATGTAGTCGATAAATTCTGATTATTATTAATATTATTTTTTAAATCAATGCGTAAATATATTATGGAGGAATACCTAAAATCTTAACCTTGTATTTATAGAGATATTGATGGTTATTAGAAGCAACGTGTAGAAGATACCCAACACAGGGAAGGAAAGGTTAATGATCTATTTATAAACTTATATATATTTGGGTAAACAATTATGATATTTAAGGTTAAATTACATTTTTACCTTACTGTCCATTTAGTCATTCTGTGCATGTTCAACATAATATATATTTTGTAAAATACGAAAAAATAAACACCAATATTGTTTTAAAGTATGATATTGTTGAAAACAGTTCCCTTTGGGTAATGGCACATCACAGAATTTACACATATATCGGGTTTTGCTACGCGCTTTGTGGACCGCACACACACGACATCTCCTTCGTAGATTCTTGTTTTTACCAGTGCTTTCAATCTTTTCCAATGTATGTTTTCTCATATCCATTGAAAGTCTTCCCAGAGAATCTGATTTTGAAGATTTTTTTCAGACACTAGATGTCGACGGTGTCGGTTCCGAGTAATGAATATTATCCGACGAAATCTGATCGACCACCCAGTGTTCTGCAATGTCCATTAAAAATTGTTTATATTTTATTTTATTTTCTCTTGTAACAGAGTTATCCACAACAAAGGAGTTGAACAATGCACAATTTATTAAATACATCGCCAGTCTTTTTGTCCATTTAGTAGTTTTTCGTAAGATAGAATAATAAGAAATATATTGGTCTGCTCGCAAAAAATGGTGTTCCCGTGGATGCATCTGAACTCCAGTATTCATATATTCTGTCCTTACGGACTTGTCCCATAAAAAAGATAAGTCCCAAAAAGTTCTTCATTTCTTGTATTGTAATGTCTTTCCGTTTGAGAGTTTTCTTATATATTTAAATTTGTGCTTATTTTGATAATAATATCTGTTAGATTCTTGTACAAGGAATGTAAAAAATCATCTCCTATGAATAAATTTACCGCTTCCGTTACACTATTCAAAACACTACCGGTAGTTAAACCTGGTCGACCTAAAAACTCTTCCAGGACTGGTGGATTGTCTGCTGATGACCATTCTTCTTCACCTTCGTCCGAGTCTGAATCCGAATCGCTTGAAATTGTTCGTCGGAAAAATGTCCGAGGACGCGCGGTAACTTCATTATTACTTGTTTCAAATTCGCCATCTGTATTTTTCTCAACACAAGAATAATCTGACAAATTATCAGCACACAATTCCCAATCGCTCTCATTACTATCGTAATCCATTTTTATTGGGTATTTTTTATGAAAAAAATATTCATTTATTATAAAAATACGGAACAAATAACTTTTCATACACAACAGCGATCGATATCCACTATACTATATGATACAATGATAGGTATTTTGTAAAATTTTTTTAATAAAAATAATTAGCAATAGCCGAATGCAGGCAGAAATGAAAATGGAGAACGTCTTGAACTTATCAATATGGCCTCAATACTCAAGAATTATAAAGATAAAAACGAAATGTTTATCTTACAACTATTGTAATTCGAGTGCATGTTATATGACGACAGTCTGCCACCCGACCCTAATTATATTAAGCAGGCTGCCACCCGACTCTCATTATACTAATCACTTCACTTCACAAGTAACCGCAAACCCAATTCCGATCTGTACAACGTTTTTTGGTGTCTCCCGCGCTCTACCAACAGTAAGCAAATACAACACTTTTAAGCATCTCCCGCTCTCTGCCAACTGTATGTAAAAGACACTTTTAAGCGTTTCCCGCAAACAATGTGTTAATATAAAATAAGTTTTATTTACTTATTTTTCCTTTTACATAATTTTGTGAATTGAGATTGATTTTAATGTTAAAAAAATCATATAAAAAAGGTCTCAATATTAAACGAATTCAGAAATGA
Organism: Odontocerum albicorne; assembly: GCA_949825065.1. Classification (NCBI taxonomy): domain Eukaryota; kingdom Metazoa; phylum Arthropoda; class Insecta; order Trichoptera; family Odontoceridae; genus Odontocerum; species Odontocerum albicorne. The sequence goes on along the minus strand of OX463838.1, from coordinate 61,139,203 downwards.
ATAACAAGACATCAGAATGCTTGACCAGCAAACGATAACATATGCATCCACTGCTAATCATATTAAAAAGTCCAAGAAAAAAAAAAGAAAACTTACCGAAACTGCAGTTTCTCTATATTTCTGCAAATATAGTTTGAGTGGCTCCACATAATTATCAAACCCAAGAGTGGTCATTGCGTACAGAATGTCTTCTCCATTGATCGTTTTTCTTTTTTCCATGTGGCAACGATCACTCGCTTCACTCGTTACAAAAGATATGAATTCTGAGACACACTCTTGAACGCATTCTCTTGCATCTTTTGCAATCTAAATGAGAGAAAGAAAAAAATATAAGGAAAAACATCTTAAAATGTACATTCAATTCCAAGTTATCATGGGTTTTCACCAAATAGCCTCCTACTAGGGTTGCTACTTAAGTTTTGAAACAGACAAGTAAAAACAAATATTTATCATCAAAAATGGCTTTATTGTTTTTCAAAATACTCTCCATGAAGATCAATACACTTTTGCATGCGTTTGAACCAATTTTCGAAGCACTTTTTCCAAACATGTGTTTTGAACGCATCAACCGCTTCTTCAGGCGTCGAAAAACGTTGACCTCGCAATTTATTTTTGATGTTCGGGAATAAAAAGAAGTCATTGGGTGCCAAATCAGGGTTGTACGGCGGATGACCCATCAATTCGATGTTTTGAGTGCTCTAAAAGTCACTTGTTTGAGCCGATGTGTGAGAGACGCATTGTCGTGGTGGAGAATGATCCGTCTTCGGCGGTTGGTTTTCCTCATTTCTCCGAACACTTCTGGTAAACAAATGGTGGTGTACCATTCAGAATTGACCGTACGACGTTCCACTAAAGGCACTGTTGCGACATGACCATTTATACCGAAGAAACAAGTCACCATTTGCTTCGAAGTGCTTCGTGCGCGAACAACTTTTGTTGGATTTGGCTCGTCTTGAAAGACCCATACAGTCGACTGCCGTTTAGTTTCTGGCTCATATGCATAGATCCATGATTCGTCGCCTGTCACGATCTTATAGACGTCTTTTGAAGCACCGCGATCGAATTTTTTCAACATTTCTTTGGACCAATCGACACGAGTCTTTTTTTGAGCGATTGTCACATTATGCGGGATCCAACGTGAACGAATTTTTTTTGACGGCCAAATGTTCATGCAATATTGAATGTATGCAAGTGGAACTAATGCCCAAACATGCCTCAATCTCACGATAAGTCACATGACGATCTTGCAATATCAGTCCACGCCCAGCATCGATGTTTTCTCGCACAACAACCGATTTTGGACGACCTTCACGAAATTCATCCTGGAACGAACTACGGCCACGATTGAATTCGGAAAACCAGCGAAACACAGTGGCCCGGGATGGTGCTTCATCACCAAAAGTCGAAGCGAGTTGATCGGCACACTGTTGTTGAGTTAGTCCACATCGAAAATCATAAAAAAATCATCGCACGAAAATTTTCACGATTTAATTCCATTTTTTGCCGAGATGAATTTTTCAAGTCACTGTAAACAACACAAATAGCACTCGTATGACAAAACTTTCTGAGCGTCAAAACGTCAAACTTTACGATGCTGGTGTCAGATTTGACGAATCTACACTTGTGTTGCCATATCTCAAAACTTAAGTAGCAACCCTCGTATGTATAAAAAATGCATTACTAAAGCCTGCCTTAAGAACCAGTTTGGTAGTGGATCTCTTAAGAATCAAACCAGGAACATCAGCTTGCTTAGCGGGAATGTTAACCAATTGACCATAGACACTTAGCGGAAATGCAAACCATTTGACCATAGACAAAAATAAAGCATCAGGTTTATCCACTATATAGAATCAAGCAAAAAAAATAAAAATTACCTTTCCATTGTCCGGGATGGCTCGCTTCATGATTTTAGCAATATTGGCAATGGGAAGGAATCTGTCTTGCTCTCTGAGTGGTAAATTACTCTTATATATATCATGTCCTGAATCATCCGTGTGTTCTCCAGGCTCTGTGGATAGCAAAAAAATATTAAAAAGAATAAAAAAAACATTTTTTCAGTCATTTTGTAATATTTTAATAATTTTGCAGTTTAAAAAACTTTGTTACACAAATTGTACAGCCGTTTTTGGTTTCTGCTATACTTAGAAATTGTAGCACGTTTCCTGTGATGTTTCACAAATTTGCCCCAATACAATGCCTTGTAACGACATTCAGTAATTTTAATTATTTTATCAACTTTAATATAAGCCTCGATTCTAATAAATACAAAGTTATTTAGGTAAATACATTACATAAAACTAACAATAATGACAAATTAATACATCTTGTTACAAATTAGCAAAAATATGTCAGTTTGTTAAAATCAAATAATATTTGGCGACGTTTGTCAAAAGTCACTACATTAGTATGCATTAGCTAGGGATGGGGTATACAATAATTGGATTTTCGATTTTTTTATACGTAAAATTAAATGTTCGTAATTAGTATTAATTCATACTGGATTATTTAAACATAGATACAAATCATACAATACATTAGAAAGTCAATTCAATGAAAATTAGGAATTAAAACGTCAGTTTAAAGAAAAACAATTTTTCGATTTATAAAAAAATGATTCGATTTGTAAAAAAAACTATTTTACCCCCATCCCTTTGAGACATGACATTTCAAACGTTACAGGGACCATCCTACATTTTCCCAAGTATAAGTGATGTACTACTAAAATATCATAAAACAACCAAATTAATGTTAAATTGATGTTGAATTGATTTCTAGAATGACATCAAATTAAATATCTCTCGAGTGTAAAAATATTGAAAGCATAGATCCTTTTAAGAGACTCCTGTAATGGAAACATCCGTCACTAAAATAACATAGATATATTTCCTCCGATGTGGTGATGAGAACATTTTTGATATTCCAAATGCACTACATAACTTGACCAGTTTATTTATCTACACTTTGGAAAAATCGTCCAGGTTTAATCAGATTCAACTATAGTTCGGAAATTCTAGGATGAGTCCTGTGACAGCTCACAAATTTGCCCCAATACAACCTTATGTAATATATTTACCTAAATAACTTGCTATCTATTAGAATTGAGGCTTATATTAAAGTTGATAAAATAATTAAAATTACTGAACATCGTTACAAGGTTGTATTGGAGCAAATTTGTGAGCTGTCACAGGACCCATCCTAGAATTTCCGAACTTTAGTCCAATAATGACAAAAATGCCAAATTTATATCAAAATGTTACACAACCCTAATAACATCTACGCAATTCTCATCCAAAATCTTTTTTTTCCTTGAGATCTGTCATTTTTTAATTTTTGTCATTAAACCACATAACAACCATGTTTTTGATTTTTTATTTTTTTCATGGAAAAACAGTCCATCAACAAGCGACAATATACCCATAAATGACAAATATGTGAATTCAAACTATAAAAATAGCTTTATATAATTTGTATGTTTTTATTTTATTTTTCACAATAAAACGTTTTGTAGAAAATGTGCAGTTTTTTTCTTATAACTCTTTAAGTATTTTTTGGTTCTTGAGTGGTTTATGAGTTTTACTCTTAAATTATGAAAAAACAATTGATTTGATGGAATAACCATAAAGCATTAAATCTGCCAGATTCATAAAAGTGATAAATAAATGTGAACGTGTTTCAGGCAACATTGTTAATAATTTCTACAAAACAGAAGTTTATAATCAAATCTTACCAATGATATCATCAGATGTGAGCATATAAGGCTGGTCATCATTGAGAAACCCTTGGGATAATTCATCACCACTCTCACTGTTCTCCATTTTATTACGGATCACTTGGAAACTACAAATAGAGAACATTAAAAAATTAATTTTCAAGTAAAAAAAATTAAGTTATGTTAAGTCCTATCTTTTACTGTAAGAAATACGAAATTCTGAGGAACACTTATCCTCTAAACGAATATGACCATAAGGCATACGGCGAGCGAACTTTTACCTCAAGAGAGTATGGATGTACACGGTACGTATACAATGTTTGTATTCCCGAATGCATGAATTTATCCATAAAACGGACATGACTCAAATGTTTTTATATATTCTATTATTTTGTATATGGCAGCCGCAATTACGTTATTTATATTACTTGCAAAATCATTTTTTATTTTATTTACAAAATATCACTTGCTTAGAGGTTAATACAGTATACAGTGGTACCTCGGGTTACGAACTTAATTCGTTATTTGATTCCGTTCGCGAGCCAAAATGTTTGTAAACCGAAATTCATTTTCTTGGGAGCCATAATGAGGGTTAATTTAATGCAAACTATATTTTATACATACTGTATACCATATATATAAAAAGCAAAAAAACATTGTATCAAGAACAATGAACACAACGACAAACAATGTTCACAACGCGCACACCTGAGAACTAATGCGTAATGTGCCGTTACAACTAATTCGTGAGCCGAGGCATTGTACGCAGGTCGAGTCAAAATTTAGACTATAGGCGTTCGTGACCCGAGGTTTGACTGTATCTTCTATTAGAAATAGTGAGATCTTAGCTGCAGTCATACAAATGTCAGAAATAATAATTTCTAGTTGATTTTTTTAAGTCAGCCTTAAAGGAAAGATACCAGTAAATCACCCCAGGAGTTGGAAGATATAGGAGGAGCGATTGTGTGAGATGAGAAGACTTGTCTGTGTGAAGGCAGAAGAATTGACTATAGTGGGGGTGTCCAACTGAAATAATTTGGGGGGCCAAATAAAACATTGCAAGTCTTTGATGGGCCACACATATAAATTTTTTATAACTTAATAATAATATGACGTTTTTTTTTTTCATATTAAAAATAAGCAAACAACTTACAATCGAAATATTTTATTAGTTGGTAAAATTAATGAAAAATTCGTTTTTTTATTTGATAATTTTTTTAATATCGACTGGTAATTTGGACGTCGCGCATCGCAGTTGATTGGTCAAGTTTTCATCAGTCAACCTGTTTCGACACTTCGATTTTATAATTTTGTAAAAACTATTCGCAGCGATATGTGGTGCCAAATGCAGTTATAATGCACATTGCCAATTGCCTTAATTTTGAAAATTTATCTTCAAGGATATATTTCTGATAAAATTCGTGTATTTTATTCCCTTCGAACATGGCTTTCATCTCAATGCTTGATTGCAAGTCTATAAGCTCCATTTGTCAGTTTAGAGAAAAACTATTTTTCGATTTATAAAAAAAACTATTCTATTTGTAAATAAAATGATTTTACCCCATCCCTTTGAGACATGACATTTCAAATGTCACAGGGACCATCCTACATTTTCTTGAGTATAGCTGTTGTTTAATGATGATATGGGAGTGTTAGGAAAGAGTGAAAATAATTAACAATATGAGTAGATTAAAGATAAACTGGAGCTAAAGACAAATGTAAGTAAGGTGAAAAGGGGTAAGTTGAGGTTTTTTGGACAAGTTAAATAGATGGGCGCCAGCCTGCGTGGTCTTGTTGAAAGAAGTCCGTCTTCCAGCTCAGTGGTTATGGAGACAATTCCTGCTGAGACCCGAATTAAAAAAAAAAGGATCCAGTCTGAGTTTCCCTTTAACATATTTCTTGTCGGTTGGAAAACATTTCTACACGGCAATAAATCCACCAGGTTTTACTGAATACAATGGAAGTGTAATACAATGCAAACATGAGTAAAAGTTGTAGAAGAGGAAGACTGAAATAAATATGGTTGGACCAACCAGATGAAATTTAAAATAAGGAATGGTAAGGAGATAGAAAAACAGAAAGAACCGTATGAAATTATGTATGGATATGAAGGAAGCGAAGAAAGTTTGTCATGGTAAGAAAGCTTGACAGTCGATCATCTCTGCCTACCCAAATAAGTAAATGGCGTGATGGTATGTGTGTATAAATGTCATGTTTTCGAAACGTGTATCACTTTCATAATAATAATAATATAAATCACGTGGTAATGAGAACAGTACCTTTCATAAATGACTTGGAAGCAGAATTAAATCGCATATAATTGCTACAAATAATAAGGTTTAACGCAAAGATACAATTTCCTTTGAAAACGTAATTTCTAGGCACAATGCAAATATTAGACGCACGGAATGTCAAATGCTTGTTTGACGTTTGTCAACTTGTCAAAATCTGATTGTCTATGATATAAAGTCTACGCTTTTTTAAAAGCGGTGAGGAAGAAGACGTTCGCATCCATCGTTTCGGAATTACTATTCATCACTTATTAAATGCAAACATTGATATTCTCTTTACGAATTGGGTCCACGTATATCATAAATGTGTCGTTGCTATTCGAATTTGGTAAGCTAGATCGAATATCAAACTGAGAACATCGAAAAGAATGCGTTTTTCATGACAGCTTATGAAAACAATATTTTTTTGTAAATTATGTCCAATTATTTAAAGAGCCCTTTTGCTTTTGTCCCTTTAACATTTTAGAATTGGTGGTTCGGACATATTGAAAAATGTAGCTAGAAAACAATATTGATTTTGACTCCTTTAGTCGAGGCTGGATTAAAATCATTGGAGTAGACCAGTGGCTCTTAACCGGTGCTCCGCGAGGATGTTACTGTTGATTTGTAGGTACATTTGTATTTACCATATTGACAATATATTTTGTAGAGTAAAAAAATAGTGTATAAAAGCAAGTCATATATTTGAAGTTATGCGTATTAAAGAAACTTAACAGTTACAAGTGCTTCGTCAAATATGAAACATTTTAACAAAGTTTTGCTAATTGCTGTTGAATATGAATCGCTGTTGGGCAAAGAAGCCGAGGCGCGGCGCAATTTCCTACATTCCCATTTTTTTGTAATTTGTAATTTTTATTTATAAATAAATGTAATGTTCGTGCATTTTTTATTGTTAGTTTTATGACCTTGATGATTTTGGTGCTTCGTAAAGTTTTCTTATAATCAAATGTGTTTGGTGACTTCGAAAAGGTACCACTGGAGTAGACTCACGGTTCATCACTTCACGTGCTAGTAATACTGCCGCACGTGGATAGATATTTACTCGGTGTGTGAAATTATTGTTTCGTGATGAACTCGCACCAGACTTGGACCCTTTTTTATTTTGGTATCATCGGAAATCGGACCCGAAATCCCCAAATGAAAGCAAAGTATCTTGCCAACTAGAATATGGACGTTGTCGTGAAGGATTCCTTATTTTTATTGACTGCAAATTTTATTTCTAAACGTAATAGTTTTTATGAAATTTGAAAATATTCTTCGAATTGCTTGAATTTGACATAGAATTTTGAATTTGACTAAAGTCGACCGATCCACGCGTTTTTTTGTTTGTTTTTTCTTCTTGAATAATAACTGTGAACGTGTATGAAAGAGAAAAAGCCAGTGTCAAGTAATGGCCTGATCATAGGCTCGTTAGTTCTATTTACATGACTGACGTATCTGCACACTTTTTTTAAAATTATTTTGATAGTTGAAAAAATGGTAAATAACGACATGGGTAGAACTTGTTTTCAACTTGGAAGTAAAATTTAGGGAAAAATCAAACAAGCAAGGAATTTTATATTTTCCTTCACATGTATTAAAAGACAAAACACTAAAATTCTCGATGGTACTTTCGATTCGAAAGTAATATTTAAGATCCCCGTAAATCTTCCACAGCATGTTGAGTCTCAATAAAATTTCCCTACTTAATATCAACATTCATTTTATTAACCAAAGCAAGATTAACCTGTGGGGTTCGAATTGTCAGTAGGGTCACAGTGTCTTACACTATGCTGGAAGGTGTAAGTCTATAAAATGCTGTGGAACGCCGAGTTGCATACTATCAGCAACACTACTGGCTAGTCCGATTCGTTAGCGTCCCCGTCGCGAACCCTGGGCAATGTGGTCACACTATGTGGATCATAGCAGATAGCGGAAGGATGAAAGGCGAGTCTCTGGCGCCTAAAAACCAGACCCCACCAGCTAAGGGAAGGAAAACCCTAACAGAAAACCAGGGCAGGGTCTCAGGCCTTAAGGTGGCAGCCCCACCAGGGACCTAAGATACGATGGGTTAATCACCTGTCTATCTGAAACCACACGATTATGAAACCAAAAGCAAAAGAAGCCGGACTGACCCCGAATAACCGACCTAGGAAGCGGAACATGGACAACGATTTTAGATTATGTACCTGGAATGTAAGATCACTTTACAGACCAGCAGCATTGCGTATGCTAACAGACCAACTGACGCAATACAAGGCTGACATAACGGCTCTACAGGAAATTAGATGGCTTGGGAAGGGAGTGATTGAGAGGAAGGAGCACAATGTTTACTATAGCTGTCACGACGAACATCACGTGCTGGGAACTGGATTTATTGTGGCTAAGAAACTTAAACACCTCATTATTGATTTCATACCCATTGATGAACGAATGTGTACATTGCGAATGAGAGGCAAATTCTTCAACTACTCAATAATTAATGTACATGCTCCTACAGAGGAGAGTACAGACGATGATAAAGATGTGTGGTATGATAAATTGACAAGTGCCTATAACGGATGCCCCCGCGGAGACATCAAGATCATCATTGGTGATCTAAATGCTAAAGTGGGAAATTATGACATATTCAAGCCAACTATTGGTGCCCATAGCCTACACCATGATAACAATGATAATGGCAACAGAGTTGTGGACTTTGCTGCCTCCCACAACATGGTCATTGGAGGTACAATTTTCCCACATAGGTCAATGCATAAAGCTACCTGGAAGTCACCAGATGGGACCACCTGTAACCAGATAGACCATATATTAATGGATGGCAGACACATATCAAACCTCCTAGACTCTAGGACATACCGTGGGGCAAATGTTGATTCTGACCACTATCTCGTAATTAACAAAATTAGAGCCAGAATATCAATGGCTAAACTGCACAAATCAACAAGATCCACTAAATTTAATACAGAAGCATTGAAAGACCGTGAGAAGCGTAACCAATATGTGGAAAAACTTAATGGAGAACTCGCTGAAGTGGATGGAACCCAAGAACCCAATAGTGTATGGGAAAAGTGCCAGACTATCGTCAAGAGAACTGCTGCTGAAATACTTGGATGTGTTGAATCTGGAAGGCCGGTTAACTGGTTCGATAATGAGTGCTCAGAGGTAACACAGAAGAAGAATGAGGCATATCACAGATTACAACAGCGGAATACCAGAGGCAATGCTGAGGAATACAAACGGAGAAGAAGGGATGAAAAGAAAATCCACAAGATGAAAAAGAAAGAGTGGGAACAGTCCCAGATTAGTGAGCTGGAAAACCTCAACTCACGGGGATTATGTAGACAGTTCTACCGGAGGATTAATCAGCAGCGCAAAGAGTATAAACCAAGGGTAACTGCCTGTAAAAACAGACATGGCGAAATTCTTAACGATACAGTGGATATCTTGAAACGTTGGGCCGAACACTTTGAGGAACTTCTTAATAACAACCATTCCGATGACATTGATACAGAGAATCCCTATGCTGAGGACGAAGAAAACATACCCCCACCATGTCTAATGGAAGTAAAAACAGCCATAAAAAACCTCAAAAATAATAAGTCACCAGGACATGACGATATCCCTGGTGAGTTACTTAAGTACGGAGGAACTGAACTAACCACTATGATCCACACCATCGTGGAGAAAACATGGGACTCAGAAACTGTACCAGACGATTGGAGGACTGGAATCATATGCCCACTCCACAAAAAAGGTGATACAATGCAATGTGCCAACTACCGAGGAATTACCCTACTGAATGCATCATATAAGGTCTTTGCCGGTGTCCTGTTCTCCAGATTGCTGCCGTACGCTGAAGACCTGGTAGGCCAATATCAAAGCGGATTTCGTCCGGGGAGATCCACTACAGACCAGATGTTCACTCTCCGTCAAATATTGGAAAAAACCCTAGAGTATAATGTCGATACACACCACCTCTTTATCGATTTCAAAGCTGCATATGACAGCATTAACCGCTCTCAACTCTATGCGGCCATGAAAGACTTGGGTATTCCTAACAAGCTCATAAGGATGGTTAGACTCACTATGAACCAATCACAATGCAGAGTCCGGATTCAGAATGATATCTCAGAACCATTTTACACAATGAATGGACTGCGTCAAGGAGACGCACTAGCTTGTCTACTTTTTAATATGGCTCTAGAGAAGTGTGTAAGAGAATCCGGAGTACAGACAAATGGGTCAATTTTCTACAAATCAAGCCAAATACTGGGCTACGCGGATGATATTGACATTATTGGTAGATCCCCACAAGCAATGATGGAGACATTTGTTCAGTTGGAGAGGGCCGCAAACAGAATGGGACTTCGCATCAACTCCGATAAGACCAAATATATGATAGCCACTAAAGCACCCCGTAATAACCAGACACCTACCACGATTAATATAAGTTCTCATACAATAGAACGTGTAAACACCTTCACCTACCTGGGAGCCATAGTGACAAGTGTTAATGATGCATCTATCGAGATTAAACGTCGAATATTCATGGCAAATAGATGCTTCTTTGGTCTGAGAAAACACCTTATATCTCGGTTGTTGTCCAGAAGGACAAAACTTACCATTTACAAGACACTGCTACGACCTGTCCTCACATATGGGTCTGAATGCTGGGTATTGAGTAAGAAGAACGAATCTTCTCTTCTAATATTTGAAAGAAAAATACTCAGAAAAATATTCGGACCCATACAGGAAAATGGATCTTGGAGAGTGAGATATAATGAGGAGTTATACAGCATATACAAAGAGCCCAACATCATAAAATACATCAAAATTGGGAGGCTACGTTGGGCGGGGCATGTAGCAAGAATGGGAGAAGAGGAAATGCCTAACAAAGTACTCTTCTCCAAGCCCCAAGGAAGACGTAGCGTGGGTAGACCGAGGCTTAGGTGGATGGATGGGGTGCAGAATGATGCAAACGTGATTGGCATCAGGGGCTGGAGGAGTGCATCCCAGGATAGGGGGGAATGGCAGCGACTGCTGGAGGAGGCCGGGGCCCACAATGGGCTGTAGCGCCATTGATGATGATGATGAAGATTAACCTGTAATAAAATTTATGTGTAATGTATAATATACATATCGATAGCCGTTTAAATTAAAATCATTCGCTCGCTTACAGATATTTAATTATCATCTTATTGTAAATATTCATTTAGTTATAAACTGTGTAGTTTAGTTGTAAAATAGTTCAACTCCATAGTATCTCATTAGATAACAGTAGTCCCGGGTGGAGTTGCTTAATACACCGATGTCGCCCATACGACTAGAACTATAGTGAAACCCCGTTTTTAAAGGGACTGATAAAAAACCGTAATTTGAGGGAAAACGTAGATTCGGGGCTAGAAAATTTTTTTTAATTGAAAATAATTTTTTATTAAGATAATCACGCAAATCGGTTTGGTACATATTTTTGTGCTGGTTTACAGCTCTTTCGATCTTATGAATCGATAAGAAAGTTTCGTCTTGTACGTTTTCAATGCTAGTAAATTAGCTTTTAAGGCCCTCAATATGCCTCATAGCATCTTCTTTTGTTGGAATTGGATGGATTCAGTTCACCTCTTCTTCATCAGATAATTCTTCGTCGGATAAGTTTTCGTGGATGTGACTATATCATCGATATCCATAACTTCAGATGTCATCACAATTAGAGAAGGAACATTCGTCTGCTTCCAATCTTCAGCGATATCCAAATCAACCCTTCGAGATTCCCCGCAAACTGGTCTATACACCACAGAGCGCCTCTTCTTGAAACGATCTATCCAGTCATTTGATGCAGTAAATCCTTCGATATTTAATCGAGTCGCAATGTGCAGAGCCTTATCTCTAATTAATGGATCGTCGACTGGCTGGAATATTGCTGGAATGCGAGCTGACAAACCATTCTTTAAGGATTTCTTCCATTTCACCGTATTTTGAAGGCCGTGTGTACATGCGTTTTTTAGCCATGGGACCACATTGCATCGCATTTTTTTTAATCGATTCGCATTTTTTACTATCGTAACCAAAGTTGTAATGGGTATCTCCAAATCACGCGCGAGCGAAACACGTGAACCAACGTATTTATTCACTTTTTCGATAATTTTCCTTTTTTCTTGAAGCGATAATGTTTTTCTTTGCTGAGACATTATTTGAAGGGATTCAACGAAAAATTAAAAGAAATGAAAAAAATGTAAATTGACAATTGAAATTGTATGTACACGACCGACACGTTTAAAACACAAGCACAGATTGACCAAATATACAATCTGCCTGCCTCTGATTTGCTAAATTTTCCACCAATTGCATCGATTACACGACTCGTGTAACCTTGCCCATGAGCGCTGCAGCTGTAGGTGCACACGTGTCTATAAATAGAAACAACATATTTCTGCTTCCTAATATTCATTTCAAATATTTTAAATCGTCGCGCATTTAATTAAATATGTTTATAAATTGATAAGCATTTTAAATATTTCAAACGTAAATTGTGGGAAATAAAAACGTAAAAGCGGGTACTAAAAGAAAACGGGATTGTAAAAATTGAACGCAATTAACGGGAAAACATGAATTCCGGGCACGTAAAAATGGGGTTTCACTGTACCAAGATCCTATGAAGTGGACATCACTTGACACTGGCGTATACTCCATATATAGGAGTTTATAGCCATTATTCAAGAAGAGGACATTTATTTTGTTTTCAATCAAAATAAATTTATCATTGTAGTCGAATACAGATGTTTAAAATCAAAAACGTTTAAATGTCCTTGATTCAATAAGAACAGCAACAATGTTTCATTTCACTATCCACATTTATAGAATTTACGATGATTTTCGGCACAAAACTTAATTTATGGGTTTTTTCCAAACAATAAAATATTTATGATAATATAATCACTTAAATCTAAATTAAAACGTTTGAAAGGAAAAATGCAAAAAAATATTCTAGAGGCTTACTTAAATTATCGAACAATCATAAATCAAGCAAGCACTTGCCAAAACGTGAAATCAGTTAATTAAGTTTTTCATATTTAAATATCATCTTCCTTTTTTTATTCTAGCCCATACAATGAGACTAGATGTTTCCTCATTTAAAGTTTGGGATTATTTATTAAATTAAATGAACGATAAAAATATAATTTCCCTTTCAGCCCTAACAATAATTTCGAGCGTTAGCAGTTTTGAGATCTTAAGAAAGATATGAAATATTTTTTGTAATAAATATTTAAGCAATGTGTATCTTTTTAAATAAATAATAAATTATAATTACATCCTTTTCATCTATTGCATAAAATATTTCGCCATGAAATATATACCAAAAATATTTAATTTCCTTTTTTATTTAATCTTATACGTATATTACTTAAATATTATATAAACGCAAACAGAAAGCTGTCCCATAAATTTTATTTCCATAGAATGAAAAAAATAGAAAATATTAATTTCCATTTTTTGCTCTATACGTATGTCATTATCTCTTTCTTAAGTAGCTCCGTCTCACGTTATCTGACGGTCTTAGATTAAAGTTATCTGTGGGGCAGTTTAGCGGTGGTTTGGCATGTATGTAACATTGGCATTTTTGTGATCTGAATCATAAGCAACGCTACGTGTTATTAAGCTCTTTAAATTGATGTTATTTTTCTTCATAATTTTATTAGAAAACCGCCACAATGGGAGTACCAAAGTTCTTTCGATACATAAGCGAGAGATATCCTTGTTTGAGCGAGTTAATTAAGGAACATCAGGTATATTTTGATCATACTATATGTATATTTATTTTATGCTCTATTATTAGCAAACCATTATTATTATATTTGTCACCTGTTTCGATTGATTGTTTACAAGTTTTCACCTTAAATAATCAAGCCGCATGGGTTTTTCATGTTAAAATGACACAAAGAAATATATATTTCCTAACCTAAAACATTGACTATGTTTATCACGTAATCTTGAATCAATTAAAATAGCGTTTGTACTCCTATCTTTGCTATTTCGACTCTTAATTTGTTAAACTGTTTATTTTGAATTGTCATTTTTAGCTATATTGTTTGTTTTTTGTGATTTATTGTTCTGCATGTCTCCCGTCTCTAAAATAGATGTTTTGTTTATGAAATATGTCTAATTTCAACAAATATCATAATTCCGTTAAATCTAATTATTTCCACGTGTTAATTTAAGAGATAATATTTACTTTTTAATTCCCACATCCTTCCAGATGTTTCACATTAAACCAAACAGTTTTCAGTTGTAAGGTACAATGTATTTTTTAATTAAATATCTTTGTATTTTCTGTCTTAAATAAAGTTGATCGAGTAAAGAAAAGTAAATAATAATAATTTAATTACATATAAAAACTTGAGTATGTGTTTATTTCATCCTGGTATTTAGCTAACTGTATATTCACCTTAATGTCACATTTTGTCTTAGTCATATGTACATAGCTTATAAAATTTCACACTTTTGCCTCATTTAATTAACTTTTCTTCTTGAATTATGACCATGGTCTGTATATGAAGGAGTATACACCAGTGTGAAGTGATGTCCACTTTATAGAATCTTGTTAGTTTTGTCCACATGGGTGACATATCAGCTCACCAGGGTTGCATCATCCGTAATTGATATTTAGAGATTACTAAAAGCTACTTGACCCAATACTTCTGTTATCTAGTGAGATACTATGAAGGGAAACTATTTTACAACTAAACTAATTTACAATAAGATGAGAATTAAATATGCAGTAAACTTGTGAATGATTTCAATTTGAAATGGTGATGATCAATTTAGATATACATATTTTATTACAAATTAATCTTATTTCGGTATATAAAATATATGATGGTATTGATTATGGAAACTTTATCGAGACTCAATAGGTGGGGAAGAATATTTTCATTTGTAGAACAATATTTATGTTGGCTTGATCATCAGGGAAGACAACTTTCTATCAAAGATTCATTGCTCTGGTTATGATTCCGATGGTCCAAGCAAATAAGAGTATAATCCTCCAAACATAATCAAAGAGAGATTGCTTTGGTCTACCTACTTCTCATAATTGTATCATGTATATATAGTGGTATCAAATGAACTATTAACGGTCATAAAAAAGCATCACAAGATATTTCTATTTAATTATAACATATTTAGTAATTTCATTTACCATCCCACATTTCAATTGTGATGCATTTTATTTAAATAATCCCGGATATATGATATTGATTGACTACTGCCATAACTCGAAAACAATTACAATTCGAAGCAGTGCCTTTTTTTCGCTTATATTCTTATGCATCTACTGTAATGTTTACAAACTATACTCAAGAAAATGTAGAATGGTCCTTGTGACGTATGAAATGTCATGTCTCAAAGGGATGGGGTAAAATCGTTTTTTTTACAAATTGAATAGTTTTTTTATAAATGGAAAAATAGTTTTTCTCTAAACTGACGTTTTAATTTCTAATTTTCGTTATACTGACTTTCTAATGTATTGTATGATTTGTATCTATCTTTAAATAGGCCAAGATCCACTATAAATGAATACTGATTACGAAAATTTTATTTTAGGTTTAAAAAAAATCAAAAATCCAATTATCGTATATCCCATCCCTAGACAATGCAGACTAACATAGTGACTTTTGACAAACGTCGTCAAATACTATTTAATTTTAACAAACTGACATATTTTTGCTAATTTGTAACAAGATGTATTAATTTGTCATTATTGTTAGTTTTATGTAATGTATTTACCTAAATAACTTGCTATTTATTAGAATCGAGGCTTATATTAAAGTTGATAAAATAATTAAAATTACTGAACGTCATTATAAGGTTGTATTGGGGCAAATTTGTGAACTGTCACAGGGATCATGCTACATTTTCTCTAGTATAACATAACTTAATGTAGATTACAAATACAACAAAATTAAATACTATGCCTTCTGTAAAGTAGGTAGATCATATTGATTATTGTTCACAAGTTAGCATGTGTTCTGTATAGCTCCACAATCACATTCAATGCTACTTTAGTTCAAGAAACTTTCATTGTAGAATATGATAAGTCATCATATCACTAAGGTGTCGCAACTGCGAAGCAAATTCTCAAGTTTCGTGGGCAATTTAAAAGTTCAGTGAACTACAATGCATCACTTTTTGAAGCATATGCATGTTCAATCATATATGAAAATATCATATCTTTCTCTAAAAATATTGGGCTGTAATATTTATTTTTTCTGTTTTTTTTGGCATTTTTAAAATCATTTACTTGTTAATTCAAAAGTACAGAGTTCTGTAAAGATTGAAACAAATGATGGTCAAAAGATGCAAATTCCGGACTGTATGGTAGATGCACTGAAACATTCCAGCCACGTGAGAACAATTTTTGCCGAACGACCATAGAAACATATGTTCTGGTGTTGTCATACTGGAACACGATGCCTTTTCTTTTGGCAAACTTATTCAATTTGACCAATTGTGAGCAGTATTTATTGGAATCAATAGTTTTGTTTGGTGGTAACAGCGCACGATACATCTACAAAGAAACATGTATAGAGCTGTCATAAGAATAAAAATCACAATTAAACAGGGTAAATTCAACCATATTCACATTCCATCAAGAAAAAACATCTAAATCAAACACATTCAATTTACAAAGGATCATTGACTGATTTATAGTCACCAAAATTCCATAGAAATCAAGGAAAAAGAGACTGCGTGTGAAATAAATACTTTTCCATTGCATAATTTTAATCCAATTTTAGTTTTCATGTTGTGTTGACGTTATTTCAGACTAAATTTTGTTTTATGTAAAAGGAAAAATAAGTAAATAAAACACTTATTTTATATTTTTTTGTTCACCACTGACATATTTTTGGGTTTACTACCGGTTTTGAAGACAACCGTCTTCATCGTCAGGTGAAGATAAACTAACTAGTTAAGTTTCTAGTTTATCTTCACCTGACTATGACATGACTACCTGACAATAAAGACGGTTGTCTTCGAAACCGGTATTAAACCCAAAAATAAACCAGTGGTGTATACAAAAATATAAAATAAGTGTTTTATTTACTTATTTTTCCTTTTACATAAAACATGGCACCACAAAGTGCAACTATAGTCTTTTCGAAGATTCGTGAAATAAATCTTGTATGTTTTTTTTCAGCTATTTTTTTATTTCAATTTAACAATATATTTACTGTATATTTTAATATCTCTTATGACAGTAGATAATACATTAAATAACTTAGGAGCCAGGTATACAAAACCTTGTTTGTCCAAAATCCATTCACATACATGGCAAATTTCTTCCTCTTGTACCATAAATGTTTTTTTCAATGTTGCAATCTTTTCTAAAAAGAAGATTTTTTGGCATACTCTAGCCCAAAGATTCCCAAAGTGGTCTATATGGACCCCCAAGGATCGATAAGATTTGCAGGGGCCCTATGTCAGCGAGAAAAGAAAATGGGGGTGCACGAAATGTAAATGGGAATCCACGTGAGCGGATCCCATTTAGGCAGATCATCATCAATATTTGGGCGTTCCGTAAATTTCTTATTACACCTAATACAGATTGTGTGTACATAATACTTATATTAGACATAGAAAATACTTATATAAATAAATCGAATGCAAACCACTGAACGTGGAGATTTAAGACTTACCTTACTAATTTGAAGCCAAATATTGAATCATTGCTATCAAAGCATCAGGTTCACCCCTCTCATTAACAGCATTATTTTTGTATTAATTTTATGTAAGAATTTCACTAGGCTTTGATTTGTTTTGTTCCAAAGCCAAATATTTACTTACATTTAGTAGTACATGTTTTTCTTTTTTTACAATTGTCCACCCTATAAAAAACCTTATCAAGGGGAACAGCACTGTGTCAGCTGTCAAAAACACATTTGAAGTTAATAAGTTTAGGAAAATTCAATATTAGGCAGGCAGGGGGGAGGGGTCTACAGAAAACAAAAAAATTGGCAAGTGGTCTACGGGGCGAAAAAGTTTTGGAAACTATGCTCTAGTTTGATGGAACACTAAATTAATATTTGTTTTTTATTGATATCTGTACATCACTTTCTATCTGTAAATAGCTTTAAATAATATGTAATATTAACAAAATCAAATTTTCAGATTTCAGATTATGACAATCTGTACCTGGACATGAATGGCATAATCCATATGTGCTCTCATCCAGACGACTCCAATCCTCACTTCAGGATTACAGAGGAGAAGATATTCGCGGAGATATTCCACTATATTTCCTACCTGTTCCAACTCATCAGACCAAAGAAGGTCTTCTTCATGGCTGTAGACGGAGTGGCCCCCAGAGCCAAGATGAATCAACAGAGAGGAAGAAGGTATTTATAATTTCAAATTGAGATATGCGTGCCAGCTTTAGGAAACGCTTGAAGACGGCTCTTTATCATATCAAAAGATCTACAAAAAATTTTTTATACTTCCCATGGTAAGTTTTCTCCAGTTTTCTTACCAAATATGTTTTTGAACATATGCAGATGCTTAGATATTCCTAATCTAATGGCTGCAGTTACTACTTCGTATCCTTAAATGTAACTTTTGTATATTTATTTTTAATCTATCAAATGTGTGTCTAAGATTTATTTTCAACCTACGAAAGTACGATCATATAACTTCAAATTCACACACTGTCTCTATTGTATAGTATCCTTAACTGTCCCGCCGCCCCTTCTTATCTCGCCGGAAATTTTCAGCGTCTTTCCAATCATGGATAAGCGCTACGCTCAAACAGAGATTGTCTATTGGCCTTTCCAGTTCACCGCTCCTCTTTTTTTACGTCGTCCTTTACTGTCCATGTAGTGAGACTCTGGAATCAGTTACAAAACCAATATGAGACTCGCTCCGTCCTTGGCATGCTTTAAGAAGCGACTGAAAAAACTCCTAATTTCTAGTCAGTTAAATAACGTGTTTTATTCCTGATTTTTCTTTTCCTTTCCTCTCCACCATCCCTTCCTTTCCTTTTGATTGATGATATCTCACTTTATATGAAAAATAATGTTCGGGTGATTGTCCGTCTTTGTGGGGTTCGTGGGTATATGCTCACGTATGTGTTTATGGATTTCGTGGGGATGGATAGTCATTTGAATGATTTATGCGACCACCTAACTTGCTTCATTTACTTGTCTGGTTGGTTGCAAGAGATTGCCGCCTGGCAATAGCCCACCAGATTGTATTTGCAATAAAAGTGTTAAATAAATAAATAGTGGGGGATTTCGAGTCCCGATTTGGAGCACCTGTAAGGAGAGTTTTATTATTATTATAGTCAAATTATGTATTGAACCCCTTTTAGGAAATACAAGCGAATGATTTTTCATTCTAACCTGTGTCTTTCTCTTTATCTCAATTCAGTTTATTACTTCCCTTTCCTCGGAATTAATGCAAACTTAACAAATCAGCCTTTTCTAGTCAGCCACTTCTGCATCTTCAATAAAGAGCTTCGTGATTCTGATGTTACCAGTTGGAACCCGCCACTTGTGTTAATATGGCCTTAGTATTTTTTTCCATTTACCTGAGACTTTTGTTATATTTACTCTAACCTTTCCCTTCCTGCGCTAAAAAATTCTGCGCATTCCAGTGCTGTGTATTTAATACACATGTAAAAATGAGCAATTTAAAATCAGAAAAATAAGAATATTCATAGCCAATCGCTTAGATTAATTAAATTTGAAATCAAAAGTGACAATAATTGAAATTTAATTGCTGAAAACATGAAGAAAAAAAAAACATCGGCCGACGTTCCACAAAACGGGAGAAGCGACCACCTCAAACGAAAGCCCGTGAGCTACTGAAGCGAGCGAACTGAGATTCTATTTCTTGCGTTCCCATATACCGAAGTAGAGTGAGAGTGAGACGTGAATAGCGTCGCTTCCTCACCCATAGCGTTTTTTTAGAATGAATATACCTACGTCACACACTGGCACACGTTTGATTGTATTGGTGAATTTATTCCTAATTTTCACAAAATATATCTGATTTGGCCGATAAGTGCTAATTATTATTAATATTATTTTTTTCATTCAATGCGTAAATGTATTACTGAGGAATACCTAAAATTTGAACCCAGTATTTATTATATTTATAGAGATATTAAAAATTTTAGAAACAATGTGTACTAGTTACACATCACAGGGAAGGAAGGGGTAAAAAAAGAGGATCCTGTTAACTTGTTTATTTGATCTGTCAATCTCATAGAACACCTTCCTCTTGCTCCCCTTCCCTTATCTATACAAATTTTTATTTATTCTAGTCTATAGCTAGTGAAAGTGTGTTAGCGTAAGTAATATAATCATAATTAAACTTACGAATAAAAGTTTTCCAAATTAACTTCTACGAATAATTTTTTTATGAACGAAAGTTCTACGAATAAATTTTTTATGAAAAAGAAATTAACCAATGTTGGCATTTGTTTTTCATTTGAAATGTGTGTCCATACATGGGTCGACATTAGAAACATACAAAATCAAATTGTTTTTTAAGTGATAACGGATGTCGACAAATTCAAACTATTGAACTGTCCTGTTAGTTACGTAAAACAGTAGATATCCCATCTGCTACATATTTAACTTGAGCATAAATACCAATACATTTCCCGTAAGCTGGAAGACAACCAGGGTCTGCCCTATCTTCAAATCGGGAGACCCGTTAGACTCTCATAATTACAGACCTGTAGCTGTTCTCTCTTTGCTTCCAAAAATTTTCGAAACTGTACTGTGCAACCAATTGACCCACCAAGTATCAACAAGACTTATTGGAAACTAGCATGGCTTTTTGCCAAAACGATCGACTGTTACTAATCTTCTCTCTCTCACACAACAGATTGCGTCAAACTTAGACGAACTTTCACAAACAGACGTAATATATACAGACTTTCAGAAAGCTTTCGACAAAGTTCATCACGATATATTACTTAAGAAAATGCACAAACTTGGCTTCAGCGATAATCTAATTGGATTATTTGCATCTTACCTAAAAGAAAGATCTCAATACGTAACAATCCGTAACAAGTCTTCTGTGGAATTTATCGCAAGATC
Organism: Odontocerum albicorne; assembly: GCA_949825065.1. Taxonomy (NCBI): domain Eukaryota; kingdom Metazoa; phylum Arthropoda; class Insecta; order Trichoptera; family Odontoceridae; genus Odontocerum; species Odontocerum albicorne. The sequence continues at coordinate 61,118,123 of OX463838.1, read as the reverse complement.
TGGTATACCACAAGGATCCAATTTAGGTCCCCTACTATTCCTCATATTAATAGACGACATTCAAAATTCCATAAGTCACTCGACATGTTTATTGTTCCCTGACGACTTGAAAATATTCAAAAAGATCAATTCACCTCAGGACTGTGCACAGTTACAACAGGACCTAGACTCCCTAGTCTCCTGGAGTGAGCAATATCATCTTCTGTTCAACATTAATAAATGTGTCTGTGTATCTTATAGTCGATCGTTTTCACCAATCCACCATCAGTATACTATACAGGGAATGGCACTAAACAGAGTTTCTGAATTCAAGGATTTGGGCGTAACCTTCGATGTCGGACTCACGTTTGTTAACCATGTCTCACGTTTGATATCGGACTGTTACAAACTACTCGGTTTTGTAATGAGAATATCAAGAGAATTTAACAGCACCGATATCCTCCGAAACTTATATAATTATCTAATTAGAACCAAATTAGAATATGCATCTACGGTTTGGGCTCCTCACCAGCTCAAATACAAAAACAATATAGAACAAATACAAAAAAAAATCCTCAGATATCTATGGTACAGAACAAAGGGCGATTACCCAAAATATGCTCACCATGCCGAACTTCTCACGGTGTGTAACTATAGAAGCCTTGAAACAAGAAGGCAAGAATCCATTGCGATATTCCTAATAAAGGTTTTCCAAGGTTCCTTTAACTGTCCCGCGATTCTAGAAGCACTAAGTTTATATGTACCCAATAAATATATCCGTGCAAGGAATCACCCTCTGTTCTACATACCAACTTACAGGACGAATATCATGGCTAAACACTCAGTCACCCGTGGTATAGAGATATTGAACCAACTGAATGACATGGTTGATATATTCTCGGTACCGTCTAGCAGTATGAGAAGAATCCTGGCTGATATTATTCCTAACGAATAAGCCAACGCTAGAAGCAAACCCTCTTTGTGTAACAGGAGAAATCCGTGCAAAGTGGATAAAAAAAAAAAAAAAAAAAAAAATATCCTTATCTGATAAGGCTTATCGTCTTTGTACAAGTACAACACTTGTTCGGTCATGCGCACATACATGCATCAACAAGATATTAAGTTTTTGGAGGGGTTCGTAAAGTCTAAACTTAATTTTTTTTATCTTTTGGGGTTCCCAAGGTTAAATAGAATAATTGACTTCAAAGACAGAAAATATTCAAAGAAATGAAAGATGGATAGATTGATGAAATGAAACAAAGAACCTTGTTAATAACGAGTTTTTATTTTATTTAAGAAAGAACACTTAAAGACTACATTGCATACTGGAATGAAGCTAAGAAAAAGTCTCTGAGAGTATTGTTTAATTTTTGTACTTTTTTAATCATAAAATATAAATTTTCATAATTTCGAAAGCAGATAGACATGTATAAAATTTTAGAATATGGAAACTAAGAACGTTTGTTATTTTATTAATTTATTCAGATTCAGGACTGCAAGAGAGGCGCAGCAGGCAGACGAGAAAGCGAGGGCCAAAGGAGAAGTCCTGCCTCAAGAGAAGCGCTTCGACAGCAACTGCATCACTCCGGGCACAGTGTTCATGGCCCGGTTGCACGAACAGCTGAGATATTTCGTCAAGCAGAAGATATCCACCGATAGTGCATGGGCCAAGTGTAGGGTTGTGCTTTCGGGACACGAGGTTTGTATTTTTTTTAAATTTTTATATTCTTTTTTTTTTTTCATTCTTTGAAAATTGTATGTTGGCTCAAGTGTTGCAAACGGATCGATTTCAAACTTTTATATTTTGAATCTGTATTTGAGAGATATTTCTTCAGAGAGGAATAGAACTTAGAGATCAATTTTGTCTTCACCTAATAAATTGATTGTTCCGAATCGATTCAATAGAGTGGGATATTATGATAGCTGGTCCTCTTGTGTGGAATGGCCTGCCTCTTAGTGTTAGAGATATGGGTGCCATGTGCAGCTTTAAGAAATACTTGAAAACAACCCTTTTTTGTAAGGTCTTATCAAAATTTATGATTGTGTATGAACACTACATACATACAGTACCCGGCGGTAAGTAATACACATCGGGCTTAAGAAAGAGACTGTCGGCCATAATTGGCTAACTTCGGCTTTGTAGAGCATCGTCTCTGTCATTCATACACGTGTTCCGTCGTGTGATTGTGATTCATAAGCAAAAACGCAGCAAACGCATAGGCACTTGCTGTCTTTTTGCTTATGAATCACATTTAATTGTTTTTTTTGCTTAGAAAAACCTAGTATTTTGTAAAATTAAAAAAGACATTATGTCGATTTTTGTGTTGAAATAAATGGTTATCTGTATTTTTTTACGGATTATGGTTCAGAATTTGATATGGAATATTGCCGCATACTTAGTTAAATTTCTGTTTTTTTTCCGTTAGCTGCGTTTTTGCTTATGACGGCAGAATAAGCCTGCCAGGTTGTACTGTATACAACGAAATTGTAATACAATATAAAACAATGATTTTATATGAAGTTTATATTCTTTAATTAGTTACCTCACATATTTTAATAGTTATTAATCTAACAAAAATAATGAAGAACATATAGATAAGTTATCAAAGAATTACACACCCATAAAATATTTAGATAAAACATGTGATATCAATAAAAAAAATCTGATTTCTAATGAAAACACCATTACGTGTTCGATTCAAAAACCTTATTTCCAATTTATTTTGCGGGATTTTAGAAAAAAACATTTTACTTTGAAAAGATACCAAATAAATCGTACATCTTTGATTTGATCAATTTGTATAATCAATGCTTATATTGAATAATGTATTATTACATAGTTTTATATGAACAAATAAATGAGCAATACTTATCGCTTATCATAATTCATCATATAATGAATTACTCGTATATTACATCACTTTTAGTTTAATCAATATTAAAAAGTTAAGTTTTGAAAAAACTGCACTTTTATGTTTTTCATTGCTGCTTAAAAATGTGATTCATATACAAAAAAGCTGTAAAATGTGATTCATAAGCAAAAACGCAGCAAACGGCATAGGCACTTGCTGTCTTTTTGCTTATGAATCACACTTTATTATTTTTTTGCTTAGAAAAACCTAGTATTTTGTAAAATTATGTCAATTTTTGTGTTGAAATAAATGGTTTTCTGTATTTTTTTTATGGTTTATGGTTCAGAATTTGATATGGAATATTGCCTCATACTTAGTTAAATTTCTGATTTTTTCCCGTTAGCTGTGTTTTTGATCATGACGGCAGTATTGTAAGTAACTTGTGCCAAATTTATTTGAAAGTTTTATTTAATTTAAATATCAGTATTTATTTCTAATAAAACAATCCAATAACACCACTATTATGTATTAACATGAATGTTAAAAGGGTCATTTGTTTTTCTATAGGCCAAAAAAGTCTTCTGGGGTATTTATTTATTTATTTAATTAACGACACAACAATGTCTTTATATACAAATGAACATGTGACAGGTTATACAAGTACTAAAAATTATTGACAAATAATACAAAACTTTATCTTAGACTAACATGAAGATACAAAAAGCAGTAGTAATAATAAATTACAGTCATCGTTTTAAAATTATTTAATAATCTTTGAGAATTTTGTGGGTATTTTATGGATAGATATTGAGATATAGAAAACACATGGCCTCATTAGTAGAATGAGATGCAAGTTGCATTGCAGAATTAAAAGTTTCATACGTGTTGATGCAGGGCTACTCAACTCCAGAGGCAAAGTATTGTCCTTAATGTTTTGTTTATATTACGTTATTTATAATTAATAAAGGAGAGCACAAAGTTAGTAGCTATTTCTAAATATTGTTGTGATATTCTGGCGAACACTATATATACTTATATTTAAAATATCTAAATTGTTGCAAAACTTGTGTCCAAGTCTTGGCATACGAATTATAGAGGAATTGATTTTATAATTAGTATAGCAATTTTCGGTATAAAAGGGATTGAGCTGTCTTGTGGATCTAGTGGGAATACGAAATGAAATGCTCGCGAGTAAGTGAGGTGCATCAATCACTGAGTAAATAATTTTGTATAGCAGTACTATATCGGCTGTTTTTCTTCTGTCACACAGCTTCAAGAGTTTCACTGCATTTAATAAAAGCCACCTACATTGGTATTAAGACCGGATCAATGTTCCACTTCAGTTTACATTCTGAGACATGTAGTTCTTAGAAGGCACATCCCTGGGAAAAAGAAATATAATACAATACTACTGCAATGCATATCTGATATGAGAAATGTTATTGTGGTGCTCTAGTCAAAAAAATAAGTAAAAGTATACATTTATAAGTTTTTTATTGTAGTAACCAATAATATTATTAGATGGGCAAGAATAAATAGCTGAAGACGTGAAATGTAAATCTTTCCCTTTTTTTGTTTGGTCATAGCTAGTTGTTTTTGGTTAATATATTATTTTTTATTTTGATTCAACTAAAAGTGATGTAATATACGAGTAATTCATTATATGACGAATTATGATAAGCGATAAGTATTGCTCATTTATTTGTTCATAAAAAACTATGTAATAATACATTATTCAATCAATATAAGCATTGATTATTCAAATTGATCAAATCAAAGATATACGATTTATTTGGTATCTTTTCAAAGTAAAATGTTTTTTTCTAAAATCCCGCAAAATAAATTGGAAATAAGGTTTTTGAATCAAACACGTAATGGTGTTTTCATTAGAAATCAGATTTTTTTTATTGATATCACATGTTTTATCTAAATATTTTATGGGTGTGTAATTCTTTGATAACTTATCTATACGTTTTTCATTATTTTTGTTAGATAATAACTATTAAAATATGTGAGGTAACTAATTAAAGAATATAAACTTTATATAAAATCATTGTTTTATATTGTATTACAATTTCGTTGTATGCAGTACAACCTGGCAAGCTTATTCTGCCGTCATAAGCAAAAACGCAGCTAACGGGAAAAAAACAAATTTAACTAAGTATGAGGCAATATTCCATATCAAATTCTGAACCATAATCCGTAAAAAAATACAGAAAACCATTTATTTCAACACAAAAATCGACATAATGTCTTTTTTAATTTTACAAAATACTAGGGTTTTCTAAGCAAAAAAACAATAAAATGTGATTCATAAGTAAAAAGACAGTAACTGCCTATGCGTTTGCTGCGTTTTTACTTATGAATCACATTTTACTGTTTTTTTGTTTATGAATCACGACATTTTTAAGCAGCAATGAAAAACATAAAAGTGCAGTTTTCTCAAAACTTAACTTTAGCCATTAGCTGCGTTTTTGCTTATGAGGGCAGTATTGTCATGTGGCAATCTCTTCCAAATAACTAGAAAGATTTTTCAAAGATGCCTTGAGTGAAAATCAAACTGAAATGCTTTTTTAAAAATTCTGGGTTCCAACAGGAATCGAACCTGTAACATCTGGGCAGAAAGACAAGTGTTTTAACAACTTGGTCATGGAGGTTGTCATTATCATAATCTATTCCCATTACTTAGCTTTGGAATCAAATCATATGAAGAATATTTTAAGTTAGCCATAGAGTGCTCCAAGAATTAGGCAGCAAGCTACTCAATGCCAGAAAAATATTAAATGCATTTAAAATTTAAAACCAGAAATCATATTTAAATATAGTTTTTTTGTAAATATATTTTATGCTCCTCACAAATATTTTTTTTTGTCTATGGCAGTTATTTAACTGTCAAAAATACCTGGTAATCATTTGTTATGGCGGAAAAATCACACTGAAAAAAGTACTGCAGGCAGTGACTCAAGTGTCGTATCTTAGAAGCAACTTTTGCAAGTCAAGTAGTGACAATTCAGTGTCATAAATGCGGAGCTTTATTAGTTATCATAATTTAAGGATAACATATATTGTTTTATGTTATAGAAATTTATAATTTTAGTGACATGTATCGGATTGTAACATACCTGTTACATCATTAAGAGAGCTCTGCAATGATCGAAACAAATTATAGAAAGTGCAAGTCAGACTTTGTGATGGATGCACATAAACATCCCAGTCAAGTTGCAACAATTTTTGCCGAATGACCATAGAAACATGTGGTAAGACTTTGTTATGCTGGAACACAATGATTTTTTTATTGACCAACCCTGACCTCTTGTCGATAGCTTTCTTCAATTTGGCCGATTGTAAGCGGTGCTTATTGAAATCAATAGTTTGATTTTGTTGCAACAGTTCAATATACACGAAACTCTTCCAATCCCACCAGATACACATTATGACCTTTTGGTACATTCCAACTTTTCCGATCGTCAATGCTGGCTCACCCTACTGTGACCGTGATAATTTTCAACTAACATTATAAATAATCCATTTTTCATTGGCAATGATGACTCATTTGAGAAAATAATAATTTTCATTGCGTTTGCATAGCGAATCGCAAGCCAAATATTGGCCCATTAATTTTTTTGCTCAGTTGATGCGACATCCAATTATCAAGGTTATTGACCGTTCCAAGCTTACGTAAATATCATGTTACTATAGTGGCAGTAATGTTTAGTGCCTGACCAATCTCACGTGCCATCGCATGGTGGTCGCTATCAATCATGGCTTTGAATTTATCCACATTTGTGGTGATAGACCTCCGGCACGAGATGCATCTTTGATATCAACATTTTCCTCTACATTTCCGTAATCACTTTCTACACATTGAATCATCTACACTGCTCCATATACATAACACATATTTTCATAAATTTGCAAAGCAATTTGGCTTTTTCGGTTGTAAAAAGTATAATATGATTTTTTTTTTATGTTGTTTATAGTTATGTTGTTTATTGTGGAGGTTTAAAGACATTATAATTTATTTTTAACAAACACTGTTTATTCCACTTTTTTGTGACAGTATAACCCTACCGGTTTCAAGGCTTTCACCTCATCTTCAGGGGAGCGCAAACAAGACTAAATGCTGTTCGAACTGGTACCGATATAGACGCTTCAATGGCTGGAGGCTGGGGGGTGAGGAAGGCTAGGGATAATTTCGGCCAAGAGCGGGGAGATTTTGGGGAAATAACTGTTCAACAGATGTTCCGATCGGTATACTGACTTAGAAATTTCTAGGGCCTCTAATCTGTCCAATTTATTTCTAAATTGGACAGATTAGAGGCCCTAGAAATTTCTAAGTCAGTATACCGATCGGAACATCTGTTGAACAGTTATTTCCCCAAAATCTCCCCGCTCTTGGCCGAAATTATCCCTAGCCTTCCTCACCCCCCAGCCTCCAGCCGTTGAAGCGTCTATATTGGTACCAGTTCGAACAGCATTTAGTCTTGTTTGCGCTCCCCTGAAGATGAGGTGAAAGCCTTGAAACCGGTAGGGTTATACCGTCACAAAAAAGTGGAATAAACAGTGTTTGTTAAAAATAAATTACGAAGTATAATATGACAATTTTACCAAAGACCGTAACAATATTTTATTAAAATGATCACTAAAATGTAATGTTTCAAATGGCATAAAATATTTGTGTGCATGAAAGATGATATTGAATCGAAAAAATGAAGATACTCGACCAAACAGAGAAAAGAAGACAAATATATTACCAGGTATGCAAATATTAAACCGGAACTTGCTCATAGATGGCTCTAGTTGTCAATGCAGTGACTATCAAACCGCATCATTGGCGCCTTTTTCTTGTATTTACATTTGTCAAAGACTTTTAACTCGCAACAATACAAGTTTAATACAACTACATATGTTTTCATAGCGTTGAACATGTCGGACAGCATTGATTTCCTGTTACCATTTAAACTGCTGCAGAATCGCATCGAATGCTTGTCGAAGCTTACGGTGAGCATGTTCTTGATAAATCACAGTGCTTTGAGTGATTTAAAAAATTCAAAAGTGGCAATTTTGACGTGAGAAACGAAGAACGTGAAAGACCACCGAGAAAGTTTGAAGATGCCGAATTTCAAGCATTGTTGGATGAGGATGACGCTCAAACGCAACAACAACTCGCGGATCAATTAAATATGACACGAGAAGCCGTCTCTATACGTTTGAAAGCCATGGGAAAGATCCAGAAGGTGGGAAAATGAGTTCCACATGAACTGAATGAAAGACAGCGGGAAAACTGAAACACCACTTGCGAAATGCTGCTCGCCAGGTACAAAAGAAAATCATTTCTCCATCAAATTGTGACTGGCGATGAAAAATGGATATATTTCGAGAATCCTAAGCGTAAAAGATCATGGGTAACTTCAAGCAAACCAATGACATTGACTGCAAGGCCAAATCGCTACGTGGCTTACTCACTAGACTTGGCTCCATCCGATAACTACTTATTTGTATCGATGGGACACGCACTTGCTGAGCAGCGCTTCACTTCTTACGAAAATGTACAAAAATCGCTCGATGATTAGTTTGCCTCAAAAGATCAACAGTTTTCTTGGCGTGGCTGTGTAGCTAGCGATGGGCAATACTTTGAATAAAATATTTTTTACCATTTTCATACAATAAATGTGTATTTTCTATAAAAAAAATCCCGTTTCATATTTACAGACCTGATATATAGTATGTTACAAACATATATTCAATTCCTGTATGATTTTACCAAAAAAAATTAATTTTTTTCACCAAGACCAAAATGTCAATGTCAACATTAATGCGTGCCAAAATATTGACATTGGCAAATTCAACAGATAAGAAATGAAGTTACACAATGTTCTAATTAATTAAGGTCAAATAGTATGAATTTGATTAAATTAAAAATGGACCTTCCTATCCTATTTTTAGAAAGATCTTGTTATATTTAACCATTTAAATATAGAAACAAGGTGATTGAATTGTTTCCAAGAATTCAAACTTGAAAGTGAATCTTGTATATTTTTAGTTTTTTTGACCAATAATGATCAATAATGACCTCTATGGTGAAGTGTTTGAACAATCACAAAAGGCCGCAGTTATTTCCGGATGATTAAAGAACACTATCTGGAAAACAAGCATATGAATATCCAAAGCAAGGTGAGGATATACAAGACCTGTGTCCGCCCCATAATGACATACAGCATTAGAGTCCAGAGCCGACATTGTCAGAACCAAAAATCTCCTTCGAACCAGCGAAATGAAGGTACTCAGGAGTATCGCTGGCAAAACCCTTCGTGATAGAGTACGTAACACAGAAATCCGAAGGACGTGCGAAGTTGAAGATATTGTCAGATGGAGATGACAGAGAAGAAGGTTCTGGAACGAACATGTATCCAGAATGGTGGAACCAAGAGCCGTAAAAATGGCCAGGGACAGTATCCCCCAAGCAAGCAGACCTCCAGGACGACCTCCCAAAAGATGGAAATACAGCTGGCAGTCGACGTCGCAAGAGGCAAACAATGATGCAGGACCATAACAGGCCAACAGGCCTAAAATAAGATGAAGAAGAAGACTGACTTAACAACTTTGGGTGACAACCAATTCAGTGCCAGTGTTTTTTATAATTTGAATTGAGTTTTTTTTATTGCCTACATAATTTATATCGAAATTTTATTGCCTACCTATTATGCAATAACATGAGGAAATTGTATACGGTTTTTGCATTGGATCTTGTAACCTTAACTTTTTCGATCCCAGACATTATTTCACAGTAGCTATGCAGATATTCAATTCAATGTTTTTCATTACTTTTTGCAACAATTTATTTTTACATGACAAAGAAAGATACAATAATAACAGCAGGAGTTTAAAGGCATACATTACAATGATCATAAACAACAACTTATTCCCCTTTTCTCATCATGCTTAATTACTATGCTCAGATATCGATTACCTGCTGACAGACTAATTAGGAATTTCTGTTAAGTCAACCAGCTTATTACATCTGTCAATTAAATACTCGCATCACATAAAATAATATAAACAAACAATATCTAGATATATTATTTATAGTTAAGACATTAACACTGTGGAGGTTTAAAGACAATTTAATTTGGTTTAATCTAACACTGTTTATTGCACTGTATATAATGGTATAACCCTATCGTTTTCAAGGTTTTCACCCCATCATCAAAGAAGCACAAGCAAATCTTGTTTGTGATTGTTGGGTTATACTGTTTTATAAAATAGAATAAACAGTGTTTGACTAAACAAATCACCGTGTATACAATATACATGGTTTCCCAAAGGGCAACGTCAAGCCGGTATCGAGGAAGAAGCCAGCTTATGACGGTTCAGAATTTAAAAACAATTCTTGGAAAAGCTCGAACTCATTCACGCGCAGTATCGTTTGTCTCACTCAAATTTATTGAATTCGATCTTTGATTACAGAAATTAATATTTTAAAATTATTTTTAAAGGAGTAGTGGGTATGTATTGTACTATTTTGAAATCCTGACTAAACAGGTCAACTTTTGATGCAACTTGCCAGGTTAGCGTAGTACATTATTTTTACAGTATGATGAGTTAAAGTTGGCTGATAAAAAATATTAATTTTTATGATCGGACAAAAACAATTTTTTTTTTCAAACGTGCAGGCTGTTTTTTGTTTTATATTTGACTTCGACTAATAGCAGGGTTATCTAGGATGGCGATACAACCATTAAAATCATAAAATATGGCAATTTGTAGTCACAGTATACAAACATTCGGCGCAGGGTGTCTACTTTCACAATTTTCAAAGAAATGCCTATGACTCGAAAAGTATAAGGCTTTTTCAAGAATTTTTTTAAAATTCTGAACTGTCATAAGCTGGCCTCTTCCTCGATACAAGTTTGACATTGCCCTTTGGGACACCCTGTATGTAAGATTTACATTTTTATAGTAAGATTTCAAAATACCACAAACAACAAATCAAATTGGTATATGATGCACCAAACTCAAATTGGTATATGATGCACAAATACTCAAAATTCTGCATTTTAACTCTACAACCCATAGTCGATAAGATAATTAGATTCCCGCCATTATTTATTAATCAATGTGCAACAACATTCTTGCCGATTCAACAATACTCGGAGAAAGGAGTGTGTATTTGAACTAAAACAATAAATGACTCACTCAGCTGACAATGCATTTTACACCCTAGGAGCTAAAAAAAATATGATGGCTTTGGCCAAGAGAAGTGTTCATCCTTTTAACACTAAGTTTATTGTCTCTACTATTTTTCCTGGTCTGATTAATGCGGTCAATCATCCTATAAGCTCCAGAACGTTTATGAATCTTGAGAAACATTTTCATTACATTAATCTGTGTTTGATCTATATTACTTTCCTATTAAGTTTGATCTGTATTTGAAATATACGAGGCGTATCCAGAAAGTAAGTGTACTGAGACTCGCACGACCGGATGGATTTTATTTTCGACATGTTGGCTACACTTCCGTGTAGCCTGACCCTTCCCCTACGCAACGAGACCGGTTCGAGGTCAGGGGAGACCATCAATTCTGCAAGATACTGTGAGAACCTAAAAAAATTGCGGAGGGCGATTCAGAACAAGAGGAGAGGCATGCTGACAAAGGGAGTCTGCCTGCTGCCCGACAATGCAAGACCACACACGGTCAATGCCACGAAGGAACTGCTCGCCTCGTTTAAATGGGATGTCCTGAACCATCCCGCGCATTCCCCTGACCTAGCACCTTCAGATTACTATCTCTTTACCTTCCTGAAGCTGCACATGGGTGGAAAAAGGTTTTCAACCGACGAGGAGGTAAAGGAGGAGGTGGACGGAGGGATTGGCGGGAAACTATTTCGAGGAAGGCATCAAAAAGTTGATACTCCGCTTCACCACCTGCATTGAGAGGAATGGCGACTATGTCGAAAAATAGCTTACATATGTACTACGGTAACCACGTAATTTTTTTGTTTAAATAAAAAAAAATTTAACCTACAAAAATTCAGTACACTTACTTTCTGGATATGCCTCGTATTTAATAATTTGTTTTATGCTCAGAGCTAGAAGATTAAATTTGATCTGTATTACTTTCCTATTAAGTTTGATCTGTATTTGAAATATATTTAATAATTTGTTTTATGCTCAGAGCTAGAAGATAACATTTGATCTGTTTTACTTTCCTATTAAGTTTGATCTGTATTTGAAATATATTTAATATATTGTTGCGTTTTCAGACACCCGGCGAGGGAGAACACAAGATAATGGAGTACATTCGATTTATCAAGATCCAGCCAGACCACGATCCCAACACCAGACACTGTCTGTATGGGCTCGATGCTGACCTCGTCATGCTTGGCCTCTGCTCGCACGAACCCAACTTTTCATTGCTCCGAGAAGAGGTGAATAAATGTTTTAAAATTCTACTTCTGATGTCCGTACAATTCCTGGAGAACTTTACCTTCCAGAATGATGCCTTTCTTTCTTAGATGATCTAAGGTCTTCTGTTCCCATCCTTTTCCGTTTCCTCTGTTATTTTCAGAGTTGCGAGGATACTGTCTGGAGATTTTGTCCTATGCTTAATTTTGATGACTATGGGCAAATATGACCTAACTATGCAAGAACTGATGGTGTTTGTATCCTTATAAGTATGACACGTGTAACCGGTAAATGTTCAGGCATTTGGAAGGGTATAATTTGAAGAGTTATTAGATTTCCATACAAACATGCATACCATCATCATCAGACTGAAAGTATTTCTTGATATGGAGGGATTGTCTAACGTCATCAGTGCGTTTTAATAAAATTTTCTCCTTCATTTCCAGGTTAAGTTTGGTAAAAATGCACAAAGAGCCAGCACACCGGATGAGAATAATTTCTTTTTACTCCACCTCTCGCTGATGAGGGACTATTTAGACCAAGAGTTCTTATCTTTGAAGGACAAACTGTCCTTTGGTTACGATATTGAGAGGATTATAGACGATTGGGTCTTGATGGGCTTCCTCGTGGGAAATGACTTTATTCCTCCTCTGCCCCATTTGCACATTCATACAGACGGTCTGCCGCTTTTATACGAAACATATAAGACTGTTATTATTAACTTAAATGGTAAGTTGAACTACTAAATCTCACTTTATATTAACTATTTTAATATTATTAGCCGGTCATGATTATCGTACAACTTTGGAATTATTAAATCTCACTTGATACCATTTTATTTTATTAGCTTGGAATAATTATTATACAACTTTGGAACTAACTACTAAATCTCACTTTATATTAACTATTTAAATATTATTAGCCGGTCATGATTATCGTACAACTTTGGAACTATTAAATCTCACTTGATACCATTTTATATTATTAGCTTGGAATAATTATTATACAACTTTGGAACTAACTACTAAATCTCACTTTATATTAACTATTTTAATATTATTAGCCGGTCATGATTATCGTACAACTTTGGAACTATTAAATCTCACATGATATAATTTTATGTTATTAGCTTGTAATAATTATTATACAACTTTGGAACTAACTACTAAATCTCACTTTATATTAACTATTTTAATATTATTAGCCGGTCATGATTATCGTACAACTTTGGAACTATTAAATCTCACTTGATACCATTTTATATTATTAGCTTGTAATAATTATTATACAACTTTGGAACTAACTACTAAATCTCACTTTATATTAACTATTTTAATATTATTAGCCGGTCATGATTATCGTACAACTTTGGAACTATTAAATCTCACTTGATACCTTTTTATATTATTAGCTTGTAATAATTATTATACAACTTTGGAACTAACTACTAAATCTCACTTTATATTAACTATTTTAATATTATTAGCCGGTCATGATTATCGTACAACTTTGGAACTATTAAATCTCACTTGATACCGATTTATATTATTAGCTTGTAATAATTATTATACAACTTTGGAACTAACTACTAAATCTCACTTTATATTAACTATTTTAATATTATTAGCCGGTCATGATTATCGTACAACTTTGGAACTATTAAATCTCACTTGATACCTTTTTATATTATTAGCTTGTAATAATTATTATACAACTTTGGAACTAACTACTAAATCTCACTTTATATTAACTATTTTAATATTATTAGCCGGTCATGATTATCGTACAACTTTGGAACTATTAAATCTCACTTGATACCGATTTATATTATTAGCTTGTAATAATTATTATACAACTTTGGAACTAACTACTAAATCTCACTTTATATTAACTATTTTAATATTATTAGCCGGTCATGATTATCGTACAACTTTGGAACTATTAAATCTCACTTGATACCGTTTTATATTATTAGCTTGGAATAATTATTATACAACTTTGGAACTAACTACTAAATCTCACTTTATATTAACTATTTTAATATTATTAGCCGGTCATGATTATCGTACAACTTTGGAACTATTAAATCTCACATGATATAATTTTATGTTATTAGCTTGTAATAATTATCATACAACTTTGGAACTAACTACTAAATCTCACTTTATATTAACTATTTTAATATTATTAGCCGGTCATGATTATCGTACAACTTTGGAACTATTAAATCTCACTTGATACCATTTTATATTATTAGCTTGTAATAATTATTATACAACTTTGGAACTAACTACTAAATCTCACTTTATATTAACTATTTTAATATTATTAGCCGGTCATGATTATCGTACAACTTTGGAACTATTAAATCTCACTTGATACCTTTTTATATTATTAGCTTGTAATAATTATTATACAACTTTGGAACTAACTACTAAATCTCACTTTATATTAACTATTTTAATATTATTAGCCGGTCATGATTATCGTACAACTTTGGAACTATTAAATCTCACATGATATAATTTTATGTTATTAGCTTGTAATAATTATTATACAACTTTGGAACTAACTACTAAATCTCACTTTATATTAACTATTTTAATATTATTAGCCGGTCATGATTATCGTACAACTTTGGAACTATTAAATCTCACTTGATACCTTTTTATATTATTAGCTTGTAATAATTATTATACAACTTTGGAACTAACTACTAAATCTCACTTTATATTAACTATTTTAATATTATTAGCCGGTCATGATTATCGTACAACTTTGGAACTATTAAATCTCACTTGATACCGATTTATATTATTAGCTTGTAATAATTATTATACAACTTTGGAACTAACTACTAAATCTCACTTTATATTAACTATTTTAATATTATTAGCCGGTCATGATTATCGTACAACTTTGGAACTATTAAATCTCACTTGATACCGTTTTATATTATTAGCTTGGAATAATTATTATACAACTTTGGAACTAACTACTAAATCTCACTTTATATTAACTATTTTAATATTATTAGCCGGTCATGATTATCGTACAACTTTGGAACTATTAAATCTCACTTGATACCTTTTTATATTATTAGCTTGTAATAATTATTATACAACTTTGGAACTAACTACTAAATCTCACTTTATATTAACTATTTTAATATTATTAGCCGGTCATGATTATCGTACAACTTTGGAACTATTAAATCTCACTTGATACCTTTTTATATTATTAGCTTGTAATAATTATTATACAACTTTGGAACTAACTACTAAATCTCACTTTATATTAACTATTTTAATATTATTAGCCGGTCATGATTATCGTACAACTTTGGAACTATTAAATCTCACTTGATACCGTTTTATATTATTAGCTTGGAATAATTATTATACAACTTTGGAACTAACTACTAAATCTCACTTTATATTAACTATTTTAATATTATTAGCCGGTCATGATTATCGTACAACTTTGGAACTATTAAATCTCACTTGATACCTTTTTATATTATTAGCTTGTAATAATTATTATACAACTTTGGAACTAACTACTAAATCTCACTTTATATTAACTATTTTAATATTATTAGCCGGTCATGATTATCGTACAACTTTGGAACTATTAAATCTCACTTGATACCTTTTTATATTATTAGCTTGTAATAATTATTATACAACTTTGGAACTAACTACTAAATCTCACTTTATATTAACTATTTTAATATTATTAGCCGGTCATGATTATCGTACAACTTTGGAACTATTAAATCTCACTTGATACCGTTTTATATTATTAGCTTGGAATAATTATTATACAACTTTGGAACTAACTACTAAATCTCACTTTATATTAACTATTTTAATATTATTAGCCGGTCATGATTATCGTACAACTTTGGAACTATTAAATCTCACTTGATACCTTTTTATATTATTAGCTTGTAATAATTATTATACAACTTTGGAACTAACTACTAAATCTCACTTTATATTAACTATTTTAATATTATTAGCCGGTCATGATTATCGTACAACTTTGGAACTATTAAATCTCACTTGATACCTTTTTATATTATTAGCTTGTAATAATTATTATACAACTTTGGAACTAACTACTAAATCTCACTTTATATTAACTATTTTAATATTATTAGCCGGTCATGATTATCGTACAACTTTGGAACTATTAAATCTCACATGATATAATTTTATGTTATTAGCTTGTAATAATTATTATACAACTTTGGAACTAACTACTAAATCTCACTTTATATTAACTATTTTAATATTATTAGCCGGTCATGATTATCGTACAACTTTAGAACTATTAAATCTCACATGATATAATTTTATGTTATTAGCTTGTAATAATTATTATACAACTTTGGGACTAACTACTAAATCTCACTTTATATTAACTATTTTAATATTACTAGCCGGTCATGATTATCGTACAACTTTGGAACTATTAAATCTCACTTGATACCATTTTATATTATTAGCTTGGAATAATTATTATACAACTTTGGAACTAACTACTAAATCTCCTTTATATTAACTATTTTAATATTATTAGCCGGTCATGATTATCGTACAACTTTGGAACTATTAAATCTCACTTGATACCGTTTTATATTATTAGCTTGGAATAATTATTATACAACTTTGGAACTAACTACTAAATCTCACTTTATATTAACTATTTTAATATTATTAGCCGGTCATGATTATCGTACAACTTTGGAATTATTAAATCTCACTTGATACCATTTTATATTATTAGCTTGGAATAATTATTATACAACTTTGGAACTAACTACTAAATCTCACTTTATATTAACTATTTTAATATTATTAGCCGGTCATGATTATCGTACAACTTTGGAACTATTAAATCTGACATGATATAATTTTATGTTATTAGCTTGTAATAATTATTATACAACTTTGGAACTAACTACTAAATCTCACTTTATATTAACTATTTTAATATTATTAGCCGGTCATGATTATCGTACAACTTTGGAACTATTAAATCTCACTTGATACCATTTTATATTATTTGCTTAGAATAATTATTATACAACTTTGGAACAAACTACTAAATCTCACTTTATATTAACTATTTTAATATTATTAGCCGGTCATGATTATCGTACAACTTTGGAACTATTAAATCTCACTTGATACCATTTTATATTATTAGCTTGGAATAATTATTATACAACTTTGGAACTAACTACTAAATCTCACTTTATATTAACTATTTTAATATTATTAGCCGGTCATGATTATCCTACAACTTTGGAACTATTAAATCTCACATGATATAATTTTATGTTATTAGCTTGTAATAATTATTATACAACTTTGGAACTAACTACTAAATCTCACTTTATATTAACTATTTTAATATTATTAGCCGGTCATGATTATCGTACAATTTTGGAACTATTAAATCTCACTTGATACCATTTTATATTATTAGCTTGTAATAATTATTATACAACTTTGGAACTAACTACTAAATCTCACTTTATATTAACTATTTTAGTCATGATTATTCTACACCTTTGGAATTACTAAATCTCGCTTTATATTAATAATGATATTAAAAGGACATTTTATATAGTGCAGTTTAGAGGAGAGACTCCTCAAGGGCACTTAACTCTGGATTCGAGCCCACTATTATTGACATTAAATATATTACAAAATAAATATAGATAAGTTGAGTGTAAGAATAGGAAGGTAGTGGCTGTGGTCATTAGAGTTAGTACTTCTCCGTATCTGCATATATTTAGAAAAACATATTTGGTAAGAAAACTGCAGAAAACTTACCATGGGAAGGGATACCAATCTTTCGATATGTGATAGTAACATTCTGCTTCCGGTCATGTGTTCTTGTATGTGTGTAATGTTCATATACGAGGGTCATCCAGAAAGTAAAGTTACAACATTTATGTAGGATCGAAAAATGCTTGTATTTAATTGAAATTCACAGGATACTTCACAAATATATTTAACTATTTTTCAACGTAATCACCGTCGAGATCGAGACATTGCTGTAGTCGGGGCACCAGCTTTTGTATGCCAGTGTCATAGACCTCCGCCGCCAGCTCTTTCAGCCACTTCTTTACAGCTTCCTCGACCTCCTGATCGTTGAAAAATTGTTGGGGTATAGTGACACACCCATGTCTCATCCCCCATCACGATAGAGTCCAGAAAAGCTTTTCCCTCCTGTGCAAAACGATCCAAAAATTCACGTGCGGTGGTTACGCGATTTTGACGGTGCTCCGGTGTGAGCATTCTGGGTACCCATCTCACACATAACTTCTTGTAACCAAGTTTTTCCGACACAATATCACCAAGGTGACTTGGAGAAATGTCAGGAAACTCTTCGTGAAGGTCGTCAAGCGTCACACGGTGGTCATTTTGCACTTGTTCTTCAATTTTTTGCACAAGTTTGTCAGAAATCACTTGTCGTGAGTATCAGTACGGCCTTCTCTGAACAACCTAACCCACTTTGTGGCATGTTGTCGACTCATCACATCACTACCATAAACTTCCACGAGCTTCCGATGGATATTCGCGGCGGTATTGTTCTGCAAAGTTCTGTCACATGGTGCTAAACATTTCCTTACTGGCCAATTTATATTTTTAATATGTTTCAGGTTATATCAACGAAGGAGGAATCTTAAACTTGAAGAGGTTCGAAGTATTTATGAAAACATTGTCTGAAGTCGACAAACAAAATTTCCAAGAAACATTTGCCGACTTAAAGTTCTTTGAGTCAAAAACGGGACGAAGACCAAATGAAGAAGAAAGGAAAAGTGTAAGTTATTTCTATGTATAACAATAAATGAAGTCATTATTGGGTTGTCCGGAGAATATAGCAATAATATGAAGCCATTATCGGGTTGTCTGGAGAGTATAACAATAATATGAAGCCATTATCGGGTTGTCTGGAGAGTATAACAATAATATGAAGCCATTATCGGGTTGTCTGGAGAGTATAACAATAATATGAAGCCATTATCGGGTTGTCCGGAGAGTATAACAATAATATGAAGTCATTATTGGGTTGTCCGGAGAGTATAACAATAGTATGAAGTCATTATTGGGTTGTCCGGAGAGTTCAGAATTCCCTGATAATTGAGAGAGTCTAAAAGAAATTTCTGCAATATCTTTATTGCAAAGAGTATTTATTTAAAGAGTAAGGATTTTACTCATGGCTCAGTCCCACGTTTTTTTTGGGCTTGACTATTACTCCTAGACTAACCTAAGAAAAGATAATCACACCTGTTTATACAAATATGAATTGAATCTTCGTTGATTGACAAACTTTTGTTCAATGTACTGGACAAGTTTTTTGTTACTTTTTTTTTAAATTATTCAGCATGAATACTGTTAACCCTTCCTGTCCTGTGATGTGTAACTAGTACACATTGTTTCTAAAAACTTTAATATCTATAAATACTGGGTTCAGATTTTAGGCATTCCTCTGTAATACATTTACGGATTGAATGAAAAAAATAATATTAATAATGATTATCTGCCACATCAGAGATATTTTGTGAAAATCGGGAATAAATTCACTAATACAATCAAACGTGTACCAGTGTGTGATGTAGATATATTCATTCTAAAAAATCGCCATGGGTGAGGAAGCGACGCTATTCACGTCTCACTCTCACTTTACTTCGGTATATGGGAACGCAAGAAATAGAATCTCAGTTCGCTCGCTTCTCTCGCTCAGTAGGTCGGCGACCTTTTGTTCGAGGTGGTTGTTTCGCCCATTTTGTAAAAGTCGTCCGATGTTTTTTTTCATGTTTTCAGCAATAAAATTTCAATTATTATCACTTTTGACTTCAAATTTAATTAATTTAAGCGATTGGCTATGAATATTCTTATTTTTCCGATTTTAAATAGCTCATTTTTACATGTGTATTGAATGCACAACACCGAAGCACGCTGATTTTTTTAGCACAGGAAGGGAAAGGTTAATGTCTATATCAACAACTTTGATATGTTACTCAAAAAAAAGTGAAAAAAGTCATCAAAAAGAAAGGATATACAAAATACCATGATGCAATCTCCTTATCGGGGTAGGCAGAGAAGACAGAGTGCCAGACTTTCCTATCAACATGCATCCTTTCCCTCGTTCACAGCCATACAACTTCTACGATTTCTATGACTTTCTACGCTTCCTTCTTTCAGAATATAGTTAGTTTAATCTAACCATACTTTTCTTGGTCTTCCTCTCACATGCCTTCCACCCACATTTGCACTAAATATCTGTTTTGTTTCGTCTTCATTCATTCGTTCCAAATGCCCAAACCATCTCAGCCTGCTCTTCATCTTACTTAACACATCAGCATTAAGTTCACATTCATCTCCTAAATACACATCAGTGTTAAGTTCACATTCATCTCTAAAATACACATCAGCATTAAGTTCACATTCATCTCCGAAATACACATCAGCATTAAGTTCACATTCATATCTAAAATACACATCAGCATTAAGTTCACATTCATCTCTAAAATACACATCAGCATTAAGTTCACATTCATCTCTAAAATACACGTCAGCATTAAGTTCACATTCATCTCCGAAATACACATCAGCATTAAGTTCACATTCATATTTAAAATACATATCAGCATTAAGTTCACATTCATCTCTAAAATACACATCAGCATTAAGTTCACATTCATCTCTAAAATACACGTCAGCATTAAGTTCACATTCATCTCCGAAATACACATCAGCATTAAGTTCACATTCATCTCTAAAAGACACATCAGTTCACATTCATCTCTTATAACTTCATTCAGTATTCTGTCATATATTGTCACTCCACGTATTCTTATAAGGATATCTAAAGAATACAAAACACTTATAAAACCGCACTTCTGGGTTTATGGGTAAGAACTTGTCCAGATGGTTTTTAAACTGGTTCAATGTGACAGCACCCAGTACACTATTGGCCCCATTGTTTTAAGATTCCACTTTGAATAATTATGTAATCTGAGTGATATAATCACTTCATAATAAACCTCTTTGTGAACAAGGAGGTCAATACGAGTAAAAATTTTTATTTTTGTAGATTAACCTTTCCCTTCCTGTGCTAAAAAAAAAAATTGCGCATTCCAGTGCTGTGTATTCACTACACATGTAAAAATGAGCGATTTACAATCGGAAAAATAAGAATATTCATAGCCAATCGCTTAAATTAATTAAATTTGAAGTCAAAAGTGATAATAATTGAAATTTAATTGCTGAAAACATGAAAAAAACATCGGCCGACATTCACAAAACGGGCGAAGAGACCACCTCAAATGGATGCCCGAGAGCTACTGAAGCGAGCGA
This sequence comes from Odontocerum albicorne, assembly GCA_949825065.1. Classification (NCBI taxonomy): domain Eukaryota; kingdom Metazoa; phylum Arthropoda; class Insecta; order Trichoptera; family Odontoceridae; genus Odontocerum; species Odontocerum albicorne. Next base: position 61,096,504 of record OX463838.1, on the reverse strand, counting down.
ACTAAGATTCTATTTCTTGCGTTCCCATATATCGAAGTAGAGTAGGATGTGAATAGTGTCGCTTCCTCACCCATAGCGGTTTTTTAGAATGAATATATCTATGTCACACACTGGCACACGTTTGATTGTATTGGTGAATTTATTCCCGATTTTCACAAAATATCTCTGATGTGGCCGATAAGTGCTAATTATTATTATTGGGTGTACAAATAAGTCACCGCCGTTTGACAAAAGTTGGCGCCACCAGTAAGTTATGGTTAAAATTGTCAGATGTAAAATGTCATTATCGTAAGGTTGGACATCTGTCAACAACATGACCTTGAAATATTAGTGAATTTTTATCAGTATAACATATTTTTTTGTGTTCGAAAATGTCAAGTTTTGAGCCGAATAAGCGTCATTTGCGGGAACTTTTGATTTACTTCTTCAATTTGAAGAAATCTGCAGCTGAGGCGCATCGATTGCTTGTAGAAGCATATGGTGAGGCTGCCTTAAGTGAGAGAAGTTGTCGTGAGTGGTTTCAAAAGTTTAAGAACGGTGAATTTGACATCGAAGACAAAGAACGTAGCGGAAGGCCGAAAGTGTACGAAGACGCGGAATTGGAAGTATTATTGGATCAAGATTCGTGCCAAACGCAAGAAGAACTTGCACTTACATTAGGAGTGACTCAACAAGCAATTTCACATAGGTTGAAATCATTGGGAATGATTCAAAAACAAGGAAATTGGGTTCCATATGAACTGATACCGAGAAACGTTGAACGCCGATTTTCCACATGTGAAATGCTGCTTGCCAGGCATAAACGAAAGGGTTTTCTGCACCGTATAGTCACTGGTGATGAAAAATGGATCCACTATGATAATCCAAAAAGGAAGAAATCATGGGGAACCCCTGGCCATGCTTCAACATCTACAGCTAAGCCAAATATTCATGGAAAAAAACTCTTGTTGTGTATTTGGTGGGATCAGCTTGGTGTCGTGTATTATGAGTTGCTCAAACCGAACGAAACCATTGCTGGGGCCGTCTACCGAGCACAATTGATGAGATTGAGTCGAGCACTCGAGGAAAAGCGCGCCCACTGCTACTCCAGACACGACAAAATTATTCTCCTGCATGATAATGCTCGTCCACATGTTGCGGCGCCGGTCAAAACCTTTTTGGAAACAATCAATTGGGAAGTTTTACCCCACCCGCTGTATTCACCAGACATTGCTCCTTCTGATTTTCACTTGTTTCGATCGATGACGCATGACCTGTCTGAGCAGCACTTCACATCATATGAAGATACCAAAAATTGGGTCGATTCGTGGATAGCCTCAAAAGATGAAGCATTCTTCCGACGCTGTATCCGTATGCTGCCAGAAAGATGGGAAAAGGTAGTGGCAAGCGATGGGCAATACTTGGAATAAAACATGAGGTTCCGTTCTTTCACAATAAATGCCCAATTTTTGATAAAAAACGGCGGAAACTTATTTGTACACCTAATAATATTATATTTTCATTCAATGCATAAATGTTTTATGGAGGAATACCTATAATTTTGAATCCAGTATTTATTATATTTATAGAGATATTAAAGTTTTTTAGAAGCAATGTGTACTAGTTATACATCACAGGGAGGGAAGGGTTAAAAGGTTAAAAAAGCTTTGATCCTCCAGCAATTTTTTTTCCATAATAGTGTAACAAGCAAATATTGTTGACGTTCATTTCTTATTTCAGTATAAACATGTCCCTGACGATAACGAGACATTTGGAGTTGATGCAGAAGCTATAAAGAATGAAGGACCAAAGCCAGTGTCCTCATTCCAGGCAGATCTAAAGGCTCTCATTGATTCTACAAATGATATGGTAATAGCTTAAAACAATTATATACTTAAAGCAATAAGTTCAGCCATCTTTTCACTATCAAACAATATTGATAAAAGAACCATCAATCAGCATTCCTCTATCTTTTTTGGTAAAGAACACTTTTCAATTTGCAATATACACTTTTCAATTTGCAATAAAAAATGCACAGCATGTTATAGAACTCTTTATCAAAAAAAGAAAAAAAAGGTGGTATTCAACTAACTCTTGATAAGTTTATAAAGCAAACACCTGAAAGCGCTTAAACACGCCTCGTTCACTTAAGTACGTACGAGGCGTATCCAGAAAGTAAGTGTACTGAGGCTCTCACGACCGGATGGATTTTATTTTCGACATGATGGCTTCACTTCCGTGTAGCCTGACCCTTCCCCTCCGCAATGAGACCGGTTCGAGGTCAGTACGTTGAGAAGTGTCGACGCGACAACACGTTTCGTGAAAAATGTCAAACCAATCTCCCGCCAAGGGCGAAATTTTGTAAAAAGGCAAGAGTTTTTGAGGCGCTGCAAACTCCATGGAGATGAATTTCTCCACTCCATCGTTATTGGAGATGAAACTTGGGCTGCACACTACACGCCTGAAATCAAAAGCCAGTCTCAACAGTGGCGTCACACCTCTTCACCCTCCGCCAAAAAGTTCAAAACCACAATTTCAGCCAAGAAAATCATGGCATCCGTGTTTTGGGACTGTCAAGGCATAATTTTAATTGAATATATGCCTCAAGGGGGGACCATCAACTCTGCAAGATACTGTGAGACCTTAAAAAAATTGCGGAGGGCGATTCAGAACAAGAGGAGAGGCATGCTGACAAACGGAGTCTGCCTGCTGCACGACAATGCAAGACCACACACGGTCAACGCCACGAAGGAACTGCTCGCCTCATTTAAATGGGATGTCCTGAACCATCTCGCGCATTCCCCTGACCTAGCACCTTCAGATTACTATCTCTTTACCTCCCTGAAGCTGCACATGGGTGGAAAAAGGTTTTCAACCGACGAGGAGGTAAAGGAGGAGGTGGAGAAGTGGACGGAGGGGTTGGCGGGAAACTACTTCGAGGAAGGCATCAAAAAGTTGATACCCCGCTTCACCACCTGCATTGAGAGGAATGGCGACTATGTCGAAAAATAGCTTACATATGTACTACGGTAACCATGTAATTTTTTTGTTTAAATAAAAAAAATTGTAACCTACAAAAATTCAGTACACTTAGTTTCTGGATATGCCTCGTATATGCCATTTATAGGTATATTGTCGCTTGTTGATAGACTGTTTTTCCATACAAATAATGAATAATCAAAAACATGGTTGTTATGTGGCTTATGAGTTTTACTATTCAATTGTAATTCGCATTTATTACAAATACTATAACACTAATGCTAATGATATTGTTGTTTTGTTTAAGGCTCTGGATGAAAGGGATGACATTGATGATAGGGATGACATTGATGATGAAGAAGTTGCCGACAACAGTGATGGTAATTATTTTATTTCTACTATTCCATATGCCATTTCAAACATTCGTGTCATACAGCTGGTTCACGCAGACAGTAGTGTCATTGGGATAATTTACGAAAAATAGTGGGGGCATTCAGCCAATACATGAAAGGCAGTGGTGTCATTCAGTCGGTTCTCGCAAACGGTGGTGTCATTATTGAACTGGTTCACGCAAACGGTGGTTTCATTCGGCCGGTTCACTCAAACCGGTATAGTTGGTAAACGGTTTATTAATATTTGCTACTGGCTGTTACAATTTGGCACGTACTTGCATTTCCGGCAGTCAACATAGCCTTTTTGTATCACACCTAAACATCAGTTATGTATCCAATCCGATCACAAATCAACTATTTACTAAACCATCAGCATTGCTGAGACTTTCTGACGTCATCCTCACCATCGCACTATGTCCCTATTAGGGTAAGCAGAGAGAACAGATCCCTGTTTCATTCTATCCTGGCACACATCTCTTGCTTTTTCCATGTCCATAAGCTATATACTCATATTATAAAGATTTTTCACTCTTTCAGAATTTGATTAATTAGTGCATGCCATGTTTTTCTGTCTCCCAAACTTCTCATACCTTCTATACTTCACTTCTCGAATAGATTATTTTTATAAATCTTTCATCGTTCATTATTTCTACTTAGCCAAACCATCTCAGTGATCCTTCATATTAAGCACTACATTTTCTTTCAGTACTCATTCATTTCTAATGTCTTTATTGCTTATTTTTCTATACATTGTTTTTCCACATATTCTATGCAACATTCTTCAAATAAACACCATCAAATACTAACCTAGTAAGGTGCTATTTTACAACTACTTATATACAGTCATCTATTTGACAAGAGTGTGTATGGCTATAATTTTTCCTGGAAACTGTTAGAGAGTAGATTCAAACGTGAGCAGGTAGCAGGACCCTTCCCCCAAGATGCATTGTATAGAAAATTTTAGTTGTCATTCGATCTTGGTTACACAAGAACATATTTCACCATGAGTGCCATGTACACATCACGTTACGAAGCCGTTTTTCTGTATACTCATCCGAAAGTACCAAAAGGTCATACAGAGCGCTGCTCAATTCATGAGAAAGTCGAAGATATTTGTAAGTAAGTGGGTGAAACGTTATTCCGACATAAAAAACATCATTGACGAAAAAGGAGGACAGTGATTTTACGGGTGTTTGAGAAGAATCCTCGTTTATCATTGCGTAGCGGACAGGCGGTTTTGCGAGAAACAGGAAAATGACGTTGACATAATGGATTGGCCGTCGCAGTCACCAGATGCAAATCCCATAGAAAATTTTTGGGCGCTCATGAAGTTTAAGCTCCGAGGGAAAAAGATCTGAAACGTCAAGCAATTATTTCGACAGATTCGACTTATATGGAAGTGTTTCCCTCTTGATTATGTTATAAAATTAGTAGAAAGTGTGCCTCGGAGATGCCGGGCAATTATTACTATTGGAGGCGACTGGACAACTTATTAATAATAAAGCGTCACGGTTTATATCATGTACTAGGCGTATCCAGAAAATAAGTGTACTGAGGCTCTCACGACCGGATGGATTTTATTTTCGACATGTTGGCTACACTTCCGTGAAGCCTGACCCTTCCCCTCCGCAACGAGACCGGTTCGAGGTCAGTACGTTGAGAAGTGTCGACGCGACAACACGTTTCGTGAAAAATGTCAATCCAATCTCTTGCCAAGTGCGAAATTTTGTAAAAAGGCAAGAGTTTTTGAGGCGCTGCAAACTCCATGGAGATGAATTTCTCCGCTCCATCGTACTGGAGATGAAACTTGGGTTGCACACTATACACCTGAAACCAAAAGGCAGTCTCAACAGTGGCGTCACACCTCTTCACCCTCCGCCAAAAAGTTCAAAACCACAATTTCAGCCAAGAAAATCATGGCATCCGTGTTTTGGGACTGTCAAGGCATAATTTTAATTGAATATATGCCTCAAGGGGAAACCATCAACTCTGCAAGATACTGTGAGACCCTAAAAAAATTGCGGAGGGCGATTCAGAACAAGAGGAGAGGCATGCTGACAAAGGTAGTCTGCCTGCTGCACGACAATGCCAGACCACACACGGCCAACGCCACGAAGGAACTGCTCGCCTCGTTTAAATGGGATGTCCTGAACCATCCCGCGCATTCCCCTGACCTAGCACCTTCAGATTACTATCTCTTTACCTCCATGAAGCTGCACATGGGTGGAAAAAGGTTTTCAACCGACGAGGAGGTAAAGGAGGAGGTGGAGAAGTGGACGGAGGGGTTGGCGGGAAACTACTTCGAGGAAGGCATCAAAAAGTTGATACCCCGCTTCACCACCTGCATTGAGAGGAATGGCGACTATGTCGAAAAATAGCTTACATATGTACTACGGTAACCACGTAATTTTTTTGTTTAAATAAAAAAAATTGTAACCTACAAAAATTCAGTACACTTACTTTCTGGATATGCCTCGTAGTATGTGTGTATTTTTTTTTAATGCCTTATCCCAAATAGTTTTTCGGTTTACGCCATTCATGTTCTTGTCAAACAGACTGTAATGAAGTATGCAACTTTTCCCCACTACTTATTTTAACTAAAAAATGGAGTCTCTCAATTGAAGGAAAATTTAAATATTCATTTTGGTAAAATTGTTACTTTTGTTTCAGAGGATTCAACCAGTCTTTTCGATGCAGAGTTCATTTTGCATAAACGGGACTATTATATTAACAAGCTGGAATATGCCAAAGTTACTCCGTAAGTTTATTTTTAAATTGGTAACAATTTTGATGTATTGGAATTTTATTTATTTATTATTTATTATTACACATGACAAGAAATATACACAATTTGAGAAAAACAACAGATAATTTGATTTGGACATACAATTTTAATGGATCTGGGTGTGTTGCCTTTCATTTGTCGTATCCCCAGTAAACTAGGCTTTTGCCTGTATCTCACTGAGGATATTTAGCATGAAAAAAATAAATCGATACTTCTTTCCGATTTTTGATTACACATAAACAAAACCCCGTTGCACGCTCTCATCAACCTGACAAACAGTGACACTCAACTACAACTGGAAACATCTTGCGGAATTCAACTCCTCACACATCATCACTCCAGAAAGACCAAAAATATTCATCCCACACTATACCGCACACAATCACAAATCTCACATAAATCCCTTCCACTCGTCATTCATCCTGAAAGCCCAAGTACTCAAAATCCTGTCGCAATAACAACCACGCTCCGATCGACTGTCTAAATGGTTTTCCTACCTTTACCTTTATTGAAGTCGGCACGCCATTGTATGTAATGGGAGCCAAATAAGCATATTGCCTTTGGGCAAAAGAGGTTTTAACTCTAGGGATGGTGAACATTTCATTAGTTGCCATGCGTGTCATGTGTGTCTGCTGAGTCTGCATCTTCCCTTCCTCTCGATGGTAGTGCCAGATAATGGATTTGAGATGTAAATTGGCTATGTTCAGGACCTGATACTCTCTGAAAAGCTCCGCCGTGGATTGATATGTGGGTGTAGATAAATAGTGAAATAAATGCCCTAGAAATTTGTGCATTGAGCAGAATACACGGGATGACAATTTATGCGAGAATACTTAATGAAGTGATTAGGGATGGATAAGAACTTAAGACTGATGTGTTGAGTAAGAGGAAAAAAGCACACTTTGATGGTTTGGTCGTGTGGGACGAATGAATGAAGGAAGACTAACAAAACAAATGTTAGGTGTGGTAGAGTATAACCAAGGAATGTATGATTGGATCAAGTTTATGATATTCTGAAAGAAGGAAATATAAAAGTCAGAGAAGTTGTAGGAGCTGTGTGAGATCAAAAAATATGTATCAACATAGGAAAGTCTGGCGCTGTGTCCTCTGCCTACCTCAGCAGGGTAACTGTGCGATGGTATATATGTGATATTGTTATTTTTCTTATTTCCCTTCTCCCTGGCTCCATCCCAACTCATTGTCTGCGAATACTGTTGGGGTCAGCTCTCCTCGTCCTCAGGTTGTATGCTCTTCTGTCCCGGACTACGTACCCCAGGCCGTGCCTCTGCATCAGGTTATCTTTTTGCACCACCCATGAATTCTTTGGTCTTCCTCTGGTTGTTATTCGAGAAAGATCCATGGAGATTGCCTGGTTCACAATGTGATCGGGTGCTCTGCGTCCAACGTGCCCATACCATGTCAATCGCCTCTTCTCCATCTTGCTGTTGATGTCTGTAACACCTAGGCTTCCACGGATGCGTGAGCTTTTTATTTTGTCTCTTAGGGACACACCAGCTGACCATCTTAGCATGCGTATTTTAGCAGTTTCTAGTTGCCTAGAGTAAGAGTTATACATCGTCCAGCATTCGGAGCCATAGAGGAGTGCGGGTCTGACAATCGTTTGGTATACTTTTCCTTTTAACTTTACTGGCATTTTTCTTATTTCCCAATTGTTGTTAAATTATAGTTTTAAACATGTTTCGAGATTATATATTTAAAGAAAATATCAACATTTTATATATCATTTAAAAACATCTAAATTGTATCTGTCAATTTCATAATTTAATAATTATCTTGATAAGAATTTAAGTTAATTTTATGTTGCTGGTAAGACAAGTTCTGTGGTCAGTGGTACAAGACTTGAATTCCACCTGTTGGTTTCGGGTTCAATACACTTTAAATTCCCAGTGAAGATTTTTCCCGGGATGGTATCACTTTTGAATGAACTGACTACAATCACTTGGATAATCTTGAAATCTAGGTTCTCTGATGATATAAGGTCGCATAGAAACAAAGACGTCAGCATAATCATTACATTTTGATGACACAAAAGAATGTTCATACCTAGGTTATAAAACACTTTGTATTGCAGGGAAGTGCTGAGGTCCCAAGCGGAGTGCTATGTGCGCGCCATCCAATGGGTGCTGCATTACTATTACCAAGGCTGTGCCAGTTGGTCCTGGTATTACCCCCATCACTACGCGCCCTTCATATCCGACGTGGTTAACTTCAAAGACATGGATCTTAAGTTCGATATGGGCACACCTTTTAAGCCTTTTGAACAGGTAATGTCTTGAACATTGGATTTTTTTCATTCCATGGCTGCGTAGTAACGCACTGGACTTCCGTGCGAAAGATCGTCAGTTCAAACCTTGCAATATGCTACTTCTTTCGAACGACAGGCATTTTTTCTGCCTAATATTCGGAGGTATAAAGATACCTATGACTTCAGTCATATTTATTTAAAAAAAAAACATTTTTAAATAATATATTTAAAAACAATTAATTTCAATTTCAACACTTATTATTGTATATTGATCTGGGTTTATAATACTACAGTAAAAGTCCGTTAATTTTAAATTCAAGGGACAAAATTTCACAAAAAAATCGAATTACCAATTACATGATCACTAAAAAAACAATTTGAATTTGTGTATAGTTTGGTTCACATATTTCCACGATATTGGGACATAACATATTTAATGGTAAAATAATACAAAATAACACATTACTTATTTGATTTTGACATGATCATCCGACACTACAAAAACTTGATAATGTTTGCGCACCTAATAAAATATGATGTCTCTGGTTTTTATTTGGTCGCGCACTTGATTATGATATTATAATCTACGATTCAAAGCTTTTAATCACAGTTGTTAAATTTTATTAAAGGTAACATAAAAGTCATGTGATATTATTGTGAAAAAAGTATTCAAAACTACATACTGTACCCGGCGGTAAGTAATACACATCGGGCTTAAGGAAGAGACTGTCGGCCATAATCGGCTAACTTCGGCTTTGTAGAGCATCTTCGTCTTCTTATAGTGTCACATGACACAATTAGACCTTTTTCACGCAAAACCGCCTGCCGCTACGCAATGATAGATGAGGATTCTTCTCAAACACCCGTAAAACCACTCTCCTTTTTCATCATTTTCTGTGCAGTGCCATGATCTGGTAGGTCGTGGATGTTTTTTATGTCGGAATAGCGTTTCACCCACTTACTTACAAATGTCTTCGACTTTCTAGTGTATTTAGCAGCGGTTCTGTACGACATTTTCAGTACTTTCGGATGTGTACACAGAAACACAGCTTTGTAACGTGATGTGTACGCGGCACTCATGGTGAAATATGTTCTTGTGTAACCAAGGTCGAATGACAACTGAGTTTTTCTATACAAAGCATCTTGGGGGAAGGGTCCTGCTACCTGCTCACGTTTGAATCTACCCTCTAACGGTTTCCAGGAAAAAATGTAGCCGTACACGCTCTTGTCAAACAGACTGTAAGTATAATTTATCAGGAAATGTCAATTTCAAAACCTAGAAAATGGTGAAAAATACTTATTATTGTTCTTTTAATTTATGGACTTTTACTGTAATATGTATACGTAATATTTGAAAAAATAAGAGAAGCAAAAACAAGTAATTTTAACTGGGCACTCTTAATTATATGGATCTGGGTTTAGAAAAGCCTACACAAGAAAGTGGAGGAGGACATGATGAGATTTGGACTGTCTCCGAGTGATTGACGGGAACGATAGAGATGGAGCAAATAGGTCCAAGCAGCCAACACCAAATGGATGGGATAAGCCAAAGGAGAAGATGAAGACTTAAATTTGGAAAACAATTAAAGTCGTTCCTTCTTGATGCTCCATCTTCTATCAAAGGTTGACCACCATAATGGAAATCTGTTGTCTGCAGCCAGGAACAATTTGTTGTTCAACAATTAATTGTTCCTGGCTGCAGTCAACAGAGTAAAGTTGAACTGCACCCAAGGCAGGTTCTTAAGCCAAAAGATACGACATTTTCCTTGACCACATTTTACATTTATTTTTCCTTAGATGATCTGTTTTGTAATAGTGAATGTTGTAACTTATGACCCTCAAAAACTGAAGGAAAACAATCTCAATTGAGTTGAAGGAAAGATGGACACCTACCTCCATCTTTGGAGTATCCAAACAGGACTAAGAATCCGGGTAAATTTGCTAATGATGTATATGTCAACCTCATCTGAAATGAAATGTCATCCATCTCTATGCCAAGGAAACTGTGGTGCTACTGAACTGATTGATATACGGTGCTTCAGATGGGTATAGAATGGTTGACCTCTTTATACACCTGTAATGATCTCCATGATCTAGTTTGTAAGATTCCTGTCTTCCGACCCGGAGGTTACGGGCTAGATTCCCCCGAAAGTTTTTCAGCCTTGTTTTCACTTATGGCTTCATAAACATCTTTTCGGTCAGTTGTGAGAGGTTGCTACATGGCAATAAACCCAAAAGGTTGTGCTGTATACAAAGAAAGTGTTTAACATGATTCGCTCAGGCGCTTGATTATAACTGCCACATGTGATTTGTTTAATACTAGTGGGTTCAAGTCCCGAATTAAAGCGCCCTTAAGAAAAGTTTGCTCTCTAAACGGTGCTATATAAAATTGCCCCTTGAATTTAATTGAACTGTGAAGAAGACCTGACAACTTATTTAAATTTGTTTTCCTATACTTGAAAAAATGTTGGATGGTTCCTGTGACGTTTGAAACGTCGTGTCTCAAAGGGATAGGGTAAAATCGTTTTTCACTAAACTGACGTTTTAATTCGTAATTATCATTATACTGACTTTCTAATGTGTTGTATGCTTTGTATCTGTCTTTAAATAGGCCAAGATCCACTATGAATTAATACTAATTACGAACATTTAATTTTATGTTATTTATAGTTAAGGCATTAACGTTGTGGAGGTTTAAAGACATTGTAATTTATTTTTATCAAACACTGTTTATTCCACTTTTTTTGTGACGGTATAACCCTACCGGTTTCAAGGCTTTCACCTCATCTTCAGGGGAGCGCAAACAAGTCTTGTTTGCGCTCCCCTGAAGATGAGGTGAAAGCCTTGAAACCGGTAGGGTTATACCGTCACAAAAAAAGTGGAATAAACAGTGTTTGATAAAAATAAATTACAAACATTTAATTTTAGGTATAAAAAAATCGAAAATCCAATCGAATACCCCATCCCTAGCCGATGCAGACTAACGTAGTGACTTTTGACAAACGTCTCCAAATATTATTTGATTTTAACAAACTGCCACAGTAAATACATTACATAAAACTAACAATTTGTCATTATTGTTAGTTTTATGTAATGTATTTACCTGAACAACTTGCTATTTGTTAGAATTGAGGCTTATATTATATTAAAGTTGATAAAATAATTAAAATTACTGTACAAGGTTGTATTGGGGCAAATTTGTGAACTGTCACAGGAACCGTGCTACAATTTCTTAAGTTTATTGCCATTTACTGACCAAAGATCATCCCAAAAAACATATTGCTCCTGTACTCATTACCTCTCACAAGGATTTGAAGAGATTCAACTGCTCACCAGCGACACTGAGATATGTATCCTGGAGACAAGACAAGAAATGTTTATTTCAATCAACGAAACATTTTTCAATCTTCGTAATTATTAAATTTTCTTTCCAGCTGTTAGCCGTTTTGCCGGCTGCCAGCATGGAGCTACTTCCAGAGCCCTTCCACCAGCTCATGATTAAAGACAATTCTCCTATCCTGGGCTACTACCCACTGGATTTTAAGACAGATCTCAACGGAAAGAGGAACGAGTGGGAAGCTGTGGTGCTCATTCCGTTCATTGATGAGGTTAATAAAAAAATTTGGTCTTAAGAATGTAGGAACGAACACCATTCCTCAACTTTCAATGGTTTTTTCGAAGATACAGCACCTTGGCCACTGCTTGCAGAACTTTTTGAATCCAATTATTTATTTCAGGCCATCATAATCCAAGCATAAGAAACTATGTCTAGATATTCTTCATGTGTTGTATCTGGTCCCCTTGATGTGGGTTACCACTTTGGTGGAATGGAAAAGCTTCTCAAATGTCTGAATTTTTTCTTTATTTATTTATTTATTTTACATTTGATACAGGTTTAACCCAATTACATCAAATAATAGAAAAAAACATTAAATTATTAAAACTCTAAATGCAGCATAATGACAACAGAAACAATGTTACTACCAGTTATGCCTATAGAGTTTATTAAGGATTTTAATTTATCCATTGAGATGTGGGAGATATCGTTATCAGAAAATTCACTCAACAAGGTCATTCCGTGTGCAAGTGGTGATCTTCCTCCACAGGAATATCATCTTATCATAATTTATCAGTTAATCTGCTTTGTCATCAGTTTCCTCATTTATCAATTTATCTACCTCCACAGAACTATAATCTGATCTTCATTTATCAGTTTATCTACCTCCACAGGAATATCATCTTGTCATAATTTATCAGTTAATCTGCTTTGTCATCAGTTTCCTCATTTATCAATTTATCTACCTCCACAGAACTATAATCTGATCTTCATTTATCAGTTAATCTACCTCCACAGGAATATCATCTTGTCATAATTTATCAGTTAATCTGCTTTGTCATCAGTTTCCTCATTTATCAATTTATCTACCTCCACAGAACTATAATCTGATCTTCATTTATCAGTTAATCTACCTCCACAGGAATATCATCTTGTCATAATTTATCAGTTAATCTGCTTTGTCATCAGTTTCCTCATTTATCAATTTCTACCTCCACAGAACTATTATCTGATCTTCATTTATCAGTTAATCTACCTCCACAGGAATATCATCTGGTCATAATTTATCAGTTAATCTGCTTTGTCATCAGTTTCCTCATTTATCAATTTATCTACCTCCACAGAACTATAATCTGATCTTCATTTATCAGTTTATCTACCTCCACAGGAATATCATGTCATAATTTATCAGTTATTCAGCTTTGTCATCAGTTTCCTCATTTATCAATTTATCTACCTCCACAGGACTATCATCCGGTGATTTATCAGTTTATCCACCTCTACAGAAATATAATTTGGTCCAGTAGCTTTCTTGTCTCAAGATATTTTGATTGCTTGGAGAACCTCAGATTCAAGAATGTGACATTCATTTCTATGACAATTTGTGCCTGCGTTGTTTCTTCTGCTGCTGACGTCTTTCATATGTTTACTCAATTTTTTTAGCATACTGTGTGTATCCAACATTGTTTTTTTGTTATCCATTAATATTGCAGTTGATGACTTTATGTGCGATCCAGCCAATTCCTCGAGCTTGCGGTGCATGTAGGTCCTTTATTTGGCTAACGTTTTTGAGTTCTATACAGTTTTGTATGATTCAACCTTCTAAGGTCAATTTAATATCATGTGTGATTACACCTTCTATGGCCAATTTAATCTCATGTTTGATTTGTTTTTGAATATTTACTTATTCAGTTTTATTATATTTATGAAGTCTACATTTTTCCATGAGATCAAGTAAATGGTCTTTCATCCATGTTTTCTTTTTGATTATATTATCTGGTTCTAAGTCTTTTGAGCAGATATTGTTGACTGTCTCTTTTTCTTCTTAAACTTTCTACAGACTCAAGAGTCTGTTACTGCAGGATTGTCCTCCTGTGATGCTGAGCTCCAGCTATCTCTCCATCGTTTCGGGGGTCTCCTTGGTGGACACCGTCCATCCGGTACCCCATGCAGAACTATGTATGGGATTCTTGTGGAATTCATTCTCTGTACATGTTGATACCAGTGTCATCGACGCTGTCGTCCCCATCTCACGACATCTTGGACCTCACAGACCTCTCGGATTGTGGTGTTCCTTACATGATCACGCAAAGTCTTCCCAGCATTGTTGACTGTGTCTTGGTGTGGACACGGTTTTTTGTCGCGGAGTAGCGTCTGGGCTGAATCCGAACAATGAGATTCTGAATCGCGACATGAGTCCATTCAAATAATATCTTTACAGTACAGCATGTTTTTTAACCATATAACGAAACATTGTGGGCCGTAAATCGAAAAAGTGCCATAATTAAAAAAGGTCGTTATAACGAAATGCCGTATAAAGAGCGGCCGTATAGCGAGGTATAGGTGTATTTTTATCTTCTTGAGAACATTATCCAGTTTCACCAGGAGCATATAAAGACTTCTTACATTCCACGTTCCTGCTGACATATTGGACTTGACTACTTTGAACTGGCATGAACAAGAATATTAGTTTGTGAGAAGTATAAACTATTAAATACTCCTCAAATTAATTGTCTAGTCTCTTTATATCTTAAAAATTACACACGAAAAAAGGTTTGAATCAATCTCCAAAAAAAAGCTTTGAAAAATTCATTGGTTGCATCCCTTGTATCCCCTTGAATAATGGGACTATATACGCTGCCTCTTACTTTTGATATTCTAAGAATAAACATGTTTATATGATGCTAACAAAACTATGTTATCTTTTAGGAAGCTCTATTGAGCGCTATGCTACCATTCCTTGAGGAACTCACTGAAGATGAGAAAAAAAGGAATTCACATGGCCCCATGTTGATATATGACTACACTCCACAAGATTTAGGTAAGCTCCTATTTATGCAGGGTTGTGGAGTCGGCAAAAATTTCCGATTCAGAGTCCAGAAATTTTAAATGTTTGACTTTGACTCCAATATTGCTAACCATATGTTATATTTAATTACGTGGCATAACTACTTAAATGTAGGTTTTTTGGAAGTAATGTCTGCAGGGATTGCTCAACGATTTGGGCGTAACCTTTGATGTCGGACTCGCGTTCGTTAACCATGGATTTGTAATGAGAATCTCTAAGTCGTGAAAACTAAATGGTGCTCAAAACGTTGTTTAATTCATTGATCCGTAGCAAACTAGAAAGCAATGCTTGCATTTGGAGCCCGGTGGGGGTGCAGAACTCACTCATGGTGGAGAAAGTCCAAAAAAAAATATCTACGATATCTCTATATGAGAGAGTTTGGTGTCTATCCATGGCTTTATCCTTCTCAGTTTCTGCTGGGCATGCTCGGGTATAACTCCTTGAGCGTAAGAAGAGATCTGCGTCTCCTGGTATACGTTGTCAAACTCGTTCGAGGAGCTATGAGCTGTCCAGCATTAGTACAAAGATTACCGTTAAATGTTCCTAACAATTACACTAGACTGCGCCGGCAAGAACTGTTCTCAATAACATACGCAAGAACGGGTCTTCCAGCCGCTATGCCTGTTGTAAGGGCTTTAACTCTTTTGAACGGGACTGCTTTGGATATTGACATATTTCATATCACATTACCAAAAGCAAAAGTAAATTTTCTTCTAAGATTGAGTGCGTTAGAAAGCACTCATCAACGTACTTAAGTGACTGAATATATGTGTATCAAAATAGTAAGCTGAAGCAGATTCAACCTGCTGAACTCCATCCATAGAATGATTGACAATAATCCTTGTCAACGAGGGATTGCCTATTGTGTCAAGTAATTTTTCCTTCATTGAATATTTATTTTACAAAACAAGGTTGATGTTAATACAAAAACTAACGCTGGTTAACACGTTCCGTGCCGCAGTACATTTTGAGAAAATAAGTACCTGCGCCACTAAACAAATTATAGTTTATATTATGTATACATATATAGGCTTCACAAATAATGATTTATTTTTAAAAATAAACTGATTTTAGGTGATATTGTGAGCGTAGGTCACCGGTGACCTACGCGGCGTCATACGGTAATACATGTATATACAACATAAACTTTTGTAGTGGAAACAAATTGTAGCATGCCTTATTTATTACTTATTATATTTTTTATTTATTTATGTAATACGCTATAGTGTTACGCTATAACATAATAATCTCTTATGATTACTGAGACAATAGCTCCAAAAAAAAAGGATCACAATGTTGCATAGACAATGCACCCTCATAAATTTCCAGAGTGGGACAAATGGATGGTCCCATTCATTATGTTATCCCTGGAATCTCTTCTATACCCCCTAGCCTAATTGTAGAGGCTAGTTTATCCTTGAAAAAAATAAACCGTAATAGCTTGCTCATGTACACCTGGAGGTTTATTAAAAATAATTGCATTTTCAAACAAAATTTTGGATGTTTTTATGTGCATTATATTCAGGGGCGCCGTACTATATAGGTCACTTTCAATGTTAAAATTCCTAGTAAATGTGTCCGCTGGCGCACTGGGACTGTTTATAAAAAAAAAACACGTAGGTCACCGGTGACCTATGTGGCGCTCTGGTCAAAAACATCGTAGGTCACCGGTGACCTACTCGGCGCGGAACGTGTTAATCCTATGTGTGTTCAAATAGGTGAATGCAGAGCTCCAGAATACTTCCCGCTGGTGCGTTCGTGTCACGCACGAGAGACTGCTGTGTGGCTCAAGGAACTAAGTGTGGCGCCAGAGAACGTGGTTCGTGGAGCGCTAGACAACCCCAAACGCGGCATCTTCTATCCGGGGATCCCCACTTTACGGAATCTTAACTTTACAGTAAGAGAGTTGTATTAATACTATTAAAGCATTCATGGTTTCTATTTGTAGGATATAGTTATCACTTTTACCATTGTTGATCACAATTCACCTAACCTATCATTATGACACATCAACTTTTATCATTGTTGATCACAATTCACCTAACCTATCATTATGACACATCAACTTTTATCATTGTTGATCACAATTCACCTAACCTATCATTATGACACATCAACTTTTACCATTGTTGATCACAATTCACCTAACCTATCATTATGACACATCAACTTTTACCATTGTTGATCACAATTCACCTAACCTATCATTATGACACATCAACTTTTATCATGTACAGTAATACCTTGCTAAGGTCTTTCAAATCGAGTGGTTTTTTAAATTTTTGGATAAAACACAGATGGCGTCGTGAACTTGCTTGGGCCTTGTGACATTTGAGAAGTGTAATATATGACATTTATAAAAATGGAATCGTATACAATACAACAACGCGTTCAAATTGTTGAATTATTTTATTTATTGTAATCTCCGGAAACGGTGATGTTAATTGCCCACCAAGATCATGTGATCTGACACCGTTGGACTATATTCTCTGGGGTTATGTGAAAAGCCAGGTCTATAAGAATGAACCCCGATCAATTCCTGAGCTGAAGGACGAAATTATTAGCGTTATTGGTGAGTTAGAACCGCAATTATGCCATAATGTCATCGAAAATTTTGACAAAAGAGTCGACATCTGCGGAGCTGCAAGAGGTGGACATTTGGTGGATATTGTTTATTGTGTTTAAATGTCATACATTATACTTGAATTACCGATAAAAAGTTTTTTGAAATCAAAGCAAATTTGTGCATTTTATTCAAGAATTAAAAAAATTGTTATTAAAAAGACGCTCAATTTGAAAGACCCTTTATATATACATTCTGAGAAACTACTTTGCTATGAGAAGCTTCGTTTTCAGAAGTGGAATCAATAATAGAACAGGCATCTGTTCTTACACTAGAATAGGAATCTATTCTTGTCTTTGATAATGTCGACACCAGTGCTGCAGTCGAGAGTATACAGGGGTATACGCCATATACCCTTTGCTATATTCGCAGAAATAGTGTATATCCTCTGGTTAAATCAAAATATTCTACCATCAGACAAAAAATAAAATGCTTTTTCGGTAAATAATATTGTAAACACATTGTAAATGTCCATTTTGGCTTTAAGCGCAGGTAGCCAGAATCAACGATGATGCGAGAACTAACTATTGTAGCACAGGGAGATGCTACAATAGTTTTCTCTTTGTCCCACTAGTTTGTACGATACAAACGAGAGAACGAATTTCATAAAATTATTAAAATAATTCTAATCTTTATACTTCATTTTCATTTCATTTAATTTTTCCTTTTCTAATCCACAGTACGGTAAAGTACGATACGGGAATAATATGTTATGGGGTATAATTTATACTGTATAAATGTGGGTGTAATTATAAGGTATACGATATCACACAAAGAGTGCGTTAACGTAAACCCTCTGTCAAGTTTACGACTACAACACTGCGGGACTTCTATGGACAAAACCTACCTTACGAAACACGGCATGGTGATATGTACGAGGCGTATCCAGAAAGTAAGTGTACTGAGGCTCTCACGACCGGATGGATTTTATTTTTGACATGTTGGCTACATTTCTGTGTAGCCTGACCCTTCCCCTCCGCAACGAGACCGGTTCGAGGTCAGTACGTTGAAAAGTGTCGACGCGACAACACGTTTCGTGAAAAATGTCAATCCAATCTCCCGCCAAGTGCGAAATACGCGGCGTCATCCGTTATCTCGTTTGGACGGGAAAACCTCCAGTTGAGGTTTATAATGAGGTGAAAACTGCATATGGTGATAAAGCTATGAATCGTACGAGTGTGTACAAGTGGTGTCGCGAGTTTAAAAACGGTCGTACGTCTGTGCATGATGATCAGAGGAGCGGAAGACCTTCAATTGTGACTGACGAAATTGTGGAAAAATTCTAAAATGCGCTCCGTGACGATCGCAGATTGACTGTGGATGAACTTTCTGTGATGTTTCCGCAAATCTCCAGATCTCTACTACACGAAACCATCACAGAAACCCTCGGATATCGGAAACTGTCCGTGAGGTGGGTCCCAAAACAGCTGACAGACCAACACAAGTTGAATCGAGTGGAGGCCGGGCAAGAGTTTTTGAGGCGCTGCAAACTCCATGGAGATGAATTTCTCCGCTCCATCGTTACTGGAGATGAAACTTGGGTTGCACACTACACGCCTGAAACCAAAAGGCAGTCTCAACAGTGGCGTCACACCTCTTCACCCTCCGCCAAAATGTTCAAAACCACAATTTCAGCCAAGAAAATCATGGCATCCGTGTTTTGGGACTGTCAAGGCATAATTTTAATTGAATATATGCCTCAAGGGGAGACCATCAACTCTGCAAGATACTGTGAGACCCTAAAAAAATTGCATAGGGCGATTCAGAACAAGAGGAGAGGCATGCTGACAAAGGGAGTCTGCCTGCTGCACGACAATGCCAGATCACACACGGCCAACGCCACAAAGGAACTGCTCGCCTCGTTTAATGGGATGTCCTGAACCATCCCGCGCATTCCCCTGACCTAGCACCTTCAGATTACTATCTCTTTACCTCCCTGAAGCTGCACATGGGTGGAAAAAGGTTTTCAACCGACGAGGAGGTAAAGGAGGAGGTGAAGAAGTGGACGGAGGGGTTGGCGGGAAACTACTTCGAGGAAGGCATCAAAAAGTTGATACCCCGCTTCACCACCTGCATTGAGAGGAATGGCGACTATGTCGAAAAATAGCTTACATATGTACTACGGTAACCACGTAATTTTTTTGTTTAAATAAAAAAAATTGTAACCTACAAAAATTCAGTACACTTACTTTCTGGATATGCCTCGTATGTATGGAAAAATAACTGGCCAAATGATATATATTTGATATTGTTGCCAGAACAGACAGAAAGGCGTTGAAAAAGTATCACTTTTATAGGTTATTTTCAACCCTTTGCAATCCAAGTAAATTTTAATATCTAGCAACTCGGAGACTTTTTAGTAATGCCTCTAGTGAAAATTAAAAATGTTTTGTCAAAAAAAAGATCTATAAACGTTTATAATAATTGTTTCGTTGATTCAATATGTGTTACAATAAATAAAAAATAATTTTAAATTTTGAAGTCTTTTGTTGTATGATACCTCTAGATGCAAACTCCCATATGCATTCTTGGTTTATCAAGACAAGTGTCGCAGTATTAGCTTGTTTGTAATGAAGTGTAAAAGCAAAAAAATATGAAAATAATATTTTATATTCAAACATTTAAATGAATACACACGGTTTGTAAATTAAAAATACTGTCATTTTAAATTGTAATAATCGTAAAAATAAAATGAAAGTAAGTTTATTTAACATATTAATTGTTTAGGCATGGCAGATTCTAGGAAACATTTAATAACAATAATGGAATTTTATTAAATACAAATATTATTAAGTAAAAATGAATGTAAGATTATTTAACATATTAATGTATCATAATTACAATGCCAAATAATAAAGTTTTAAAATAATAGTGGATGGAGTGATACTCAATTCTAGGAAACTTTAAGTTATAACAAAGTACATTCTAAGCTTTGGAAAAATTTTGAATTATACATTACATTAGACAAAAATCACACTATAGTTTGGAAAATCTAGGATGAGTCGTATGGCTGCTCACAAATTTGCCCCAATACAACCTTGTAAACGATGTTCAGTAATTTTAATTATTTTATCAACTTTAACTCATTCGCGTCGGGTCGTTTTTTTGTCCATCTTTATTGTGTAGCGGGGCCTAATTCACGAAATGATGCAAAAAAATATGTTTTAGAAAAAATGCCGTAACTTTTTAACCAATCGTTATATTTCAAAATAACTTGAAGTCAGGTGTTAGAATACTTCGCTCTACAATATATTTTATTTTTAAACTTTACAGTGGTTCTCAAACTTTTTAAATATTTAAAAATAAATATATTCAAAAAAATATATGTACCTTTAGTATTTTAGCAAAATTAAAATATTATCTAATTTCAGTGATATTATGCCATACTTTTTTAGAAAATTTGAAAATATTGATCTGCGGTTCTCAATTATATATAATTTATTTAAACTAAGTCGTTTTAGAAAAATGTTTTAGAAAAAAACGCCGTAACTTTTTAACCAATCGTTATATGTCAAAATAACTTAAAGTCAGGTGTTAGAATACTTCGCTCTACAATATTTTTAATTTTTAAACTTTACAGTGGTTCTCAAACTTTTTAAATATTTAAAAATAAATATATTCAAAAAAATATATGTACCTTTAGTATTTTAGCAAAATTAAAATATTATCTAATTTCAGTGATATTATGCCATACTTTTTTAGAAAATTTGAAAATATTGATCTGCGGTTCTCAATTATAAATAATTTATTTAAACTAAGTCGTTTTAGAAAAATGTTTTAGAAAAAAACGCCGTAACTTTTTAACCAATCGTTATATGTCAAAATAACTTGAAGTCAGGTGTTAGAATACTTCGCTCTACAATATTTTTTTATTTTCAAACTTTACAGTGGTTCTCAAACTTTTTAAATATTTAAAAATAAATATATTCAAAAAAATATATGTACCTTTAGTATTTTAGCAAAATTAATATATTATCTAATTTCAGTGATATTATGCCATACTTTTTTAGAAAATTTGAAAATATTGATCTGCGGTTCTCAATTATATATAATTTATTTAAACTAAGTCGTTTTAGAAAAATGTTTTAGAAAAAACGCCGTAACTTTTTAACCAATCGTTATATTTCAAAATAACTTGAAGTCAGGTGTTAAAATACTTCGCTCTACAATATTTTTTATTTTTAAACTTTACAGTGGTTCTCAAACTTTATAAATATTTAAAAATAAATATATTCAAAAAAATATATGTACCTTTAGTATTTTAGAAAAATTAAAATATTATCTAATTTCAGTGATATTATGCCATACTTTTTTAGAAAATTTGAAAATATTGATCTGCGGTTCTCAATTATATATAATTTATTTAAACTAAGTCGTTTAAATGGAAAGACGTCGCGTCGTCGAAATCACGAAAAAATATTTCACACATGACATCCAGAGAATGCAGTGGTACTAAACTATGTCTAAAATAAAAAATAAGTTCATTTTTCACTAACGATTCGAAATTGCTTCAAGTTGTCCTCGAATAGGCACTATATATTTTTTTCCATTCCGAAAATGTTTATAATTATTATATTTTATTATTATTATTAAAACATACAAATTTTACTAATATAAAAACTAACACAAAATTTAAATAAATTGTATATTTGTCAATATTTATTTTTTGAATGGTACGCATGGAAACATTCGCCAACATGTAGAGGAACATTGCACTGTTTGCACATAAAAAAAGTTTCTCGGCTTATTTTATGTGAGGAACACACTCGACACTTTCTTCTAATATTTTTATTGTCACGCATAATTTTAACTGGTTGGTGTTGTTTAAATTCTCCTGAAAGCCTTCCTGGCGGATCAAATCGGGGAGCTCGTTCGGATGTTGAAGGTTGGCTTGTCGTGGGTATTTCTTCGCTTTCGGTCGTGGTATGAGGCGTGTTTATCCAAGCTTTTGCCGTATTCAACATGAAGTTGTTAAATTTCATCTTTGATGTTGTATTCAATTTTTGATATACACGAAACGAATTAAATAAAGCACAATGAATAAGATTAAAAAAAACTTTCTTTGGCCATTTCAATGTTTTTCTAAATAGTGGATTGTATGCTAGATATTGATCAGCAAGATCAACACCATTCATATAATTATTATAATCCACTATACAGTGGGGTTTTTGAATTGGAAAGCGCGTGTCTCGATCGATTCTACTTGTATTTACCATTTTTGCGTTATGAATGGTGGAAATCATTTGAATGTTACGTTTTTTTTTTGTGTTTCCATATTTGTAAAAGGATTTCCCCTTTTCTCTTATGCCTGGCTTCTGAACGCCGAATTCTAGCATTTTTTAGGGAAATTGGCAGTCCACGATTCGACCTAATCGTCCCACAAACTCTAATTTTTTTCGATAGTAAAGTAGACGCTAATTTCACACTATTGTAAAAATTGTCAGCATAATGATGATGCCATTTATTTAAATATGGATCCAAAATTTTCATTATTGTATTTTCTAAGCTCATGCCTTTTCCAGAATATATAACAAAATTGCAAATATAGCCAGTTTTTGCTTCGCATACAATTCTATTTAAAATTCCATATTTAACAATTTTACTTGGGTTGTAAACCCGAAAGCCGAGCCTTCCTCTGAATGGTATGATACCTTCATCGAGTGACAAGTTTTGTTCTGGTTCATACACCGTTTTGAACTTATTTAAAAAATAATCAATAATATCTTGCACTTTTATGAGTTTGTTAGAATTTGGAGGAATATTCGAGTTATCAGAAAAATGCAGAAAAGACATAATTTGCCTAAATCGATCTCTGCTCATTGTTTTGGCAAAAATAGGCGTTTCTATCAATGGGTTGGTTGACCAATAGCTATCGATAGAGTTTTTCCTCACCAAACCCATAATTATGACAAGCCCAAACATTTTTTTTATTTCTTGCATTGTGACGTCAGACCATTTTAGACCATGAGCTGGAATTTTATACCTATGGCTGTTTCTTTGTTGATAGGAATTTGTCTCTCGGACTATTTTTTCAAATAAATCATCGCCAATAAATAGCGACGTTACTTCACTTGGACTTTCAGGATTATTTGGAAATATTT
Organism: Odontocerum albicorne; assembly: GCA_949825065.1. Lineage (NCBI taxonomy): Eukaryota > Metazoa > Arthropoda > Insecta > Trichoptera > Odontoceridae > Odontocerum > Odontocerum albicorne. Next base: position 61,072,975 of record OX463838.1, on the reverse strand, counting down.
TCACTCCAGCAACACCTTCAAAATTTTCATTATTTCGCGCTGGATCAAAATCTGTCCAATCAATGTTTACATCTTCTTCCTCCGTGTTGCTGGATGAAGATGAAGGTACATGCATTACCCGTACTCGACTTCTTTGTCCTACAATATCAGATGCACTTTCTTCACTGTCTTCATTACCACTGGCTATATCAGATAAATCGTCTTCACATATTTCGGGTAAAAATGACTCGTCTTCCATTTTGAAGGGTTTGAAAATTCAACGTTTCAAACAGTCAATTTAAACAATAATCACAAAGAACAAAGAACTAGGGATTGAATACACCAACAAACACAGCAAAATGCAGATAAATACTGAAGTTTTGCAAGTAAAAACAGGAGCATATTTCTCGAAATGTCAACTCATTCGATGGCATTCCCCGAAATTTACCAAAGAAGCAAACCTTTTCCTATTCTATGTTTGTACATATTATTTAAAAACTAAGCAAGGCTAAAAACAAAACAGATACACTTATTTGTTCCAATAGAAAAGTAAAAAAAAATCCTATTAAAAAATCGCATTTTTTTTAAATTACGTAAATATTTACATATAATTTATAATTTTAATAATCTATTAAATGTTTGCCATGACATCTGTTGGATTAAATTGAAATATTTATCGCGGTAGACCGATTTTTTTAGGGCCAAAGTGTCACATGGCAGAAGACGCACGGGTGCGTAACCCGCGACCACGTATGGAGACTCTGAAGACTCACCCATGCGTAACCCGACGCGAATGAGTTAATATAAGCCTCGATTCTAATAAATAGCAAGTTATTTAGGTAAATACATTACATGAAACTAACAATAATGACAAATTAATACATCTTGTCACAAATTAGCAAAAATGTGGCAGTTTGTTGAAATCAAATAATATTTGGCGACATTTGTCAAAAGTCGCTACCTTAGTCTGCATTGGCTAGGAATGGGGTATTCGATAATTTGATTTTCAATTTTTTTTTGTACATAAATCGTAATTAGTATTAATCCACTATGGATTAATACTATTTAAAGATATTTGGCCTATTTAAAGATAGATACAAATCATACAATACATTAGAAAGTCAGTATAATGAAAATTAGGAATTAAAACGTCAGTTAAGAGAAAAACAATTGTTTGATTTATAAAAAAACTATTCGATTTCTAAAAAAACATTATTTTACCCCACCCCTTTGTGACATGATGTTTTAAACGTCGCACGGTTCATCCTAGACTTTCTAAAGTATAATAGATTGCAGCACTTTTTCGACCGATCCCTAATTATTATCATTCATTACCAAAATTTAAATCAATCTCCTTTGCTTGGCCCGAAAGCAGTTTTTGCTTTCCTAATTTCGACATGGTAGTGTTTTTCTAATCACCGAGTATTTTAACAACAATACAAACGTGCGCTCTGCGCGAATCAATCGTGTAGCATTCTAAAACCAATACCACTACACCATTTGTGTAATACAGAGAGTGTTACTCACACTATTGCAAAATGACTCTTCCGGTTGAATGATCTATAACAAAGGTTGCTTTACACTTTTGTTGTATACAGTACAATCTGACAGGTTTATTGTCATATTGCATACTCATCTAACCAACGACTGGAAATTTAGAAAAATTTAGCGTACCACAAACCTTCAATTTGGATGATATGTGTCTTACCAAATAAGTCACAAAGATCGTCATCCCAATAAAGAATCTACCCAGTCTTAAGATTGTTTTATACTATTGTAGGGACTACGGTCCTCCCTGAATATTGTCAACACGCACGGTCAACGACCGACGAAACGACCTTCGGACACGTCCAAAGGTCGCATACCAGAACATTAATATTGTTTATCCGCAAATACTATTTACGTTACATTCCACAGTAGAAGGAGAACGCATCGCGCTTTCTCACCGTTTTCGCCAACAAATTACCTACCCACGATATTATGCGCAACGTCTGCGACCACCTCTGCACGCACAGGAGTGAGATAAAAATATATTGCGGACGCACTCACGCGCCCCGTTCTGAAATGTATATATACCTACTTATCGATAAATAAAGAATCACTTATTATTAATCACTTGACCATTCATCGCTGTTTACTATTCATTGATTATTCACTCTCACTTTCCGCATTGCTAATCGAGGTATTTTATTTAAATACCAAACAACAATCATAATCATCAGCACGTCCAACAAGGACATCCGCTAAACTATATTACTGACATACAAAATTGTAATTTGATTTCCAGTGTCAATTCACTAAGGCCAGAGTGAAAGTGTTCGAGTTCCCATCCCGAAATGACAACTGCATCCTGAAGATTACGCACGACAACAGCCAGGAACCGAGCCTGGAAGAGGTGGCCGCCAACCTGCTGGGGAAGGTGGTCTGGGTGGGCTGGCCACACCTCGGTCAAGCCAAGTAAGTCTTCACCATCGTCATCATTGGCCATTTTTGTCTCAGAAATAAAGGAAACATCTGCCAATGCCAAATGGTTGACACTCCGACTTTAATAGTTTCTGATAGAAGAATAAAATGTATAGAGTAAAAGGCACTAACTTTCACAAAAAAAAAGTTTAATGAAAATTACACAATCACTTAAAAAACAATTTAAATTTGTGTGGCAGTTTTCAATGGCTGAGAACAACGTAGCTATTTTTTATTGCCGTAAATGTAAATCAAATAAAACATATTTAATGATAAAATGAATATGTAGTATTTTTCATGGGCAGCCAATAAGTACAAATAAAAAAAAACCTCTTAATGTATCTTATTTGATTTTGACATGCTCACTTGTTTACAAAGGTTAACTTGTTTATGTTATCTTAGTATAAATATGATGATGACACTGGTTTTTATTTGGTTGTGCACTTGATTATGATATTATAATCGATTCGAAACGTTTGACAAATTAATGTTCACAGTTGTGAAATTGTTAAAGATAAACTAAAAAAACTTAAATATACATTATAATTTATATGAAAGGAACACTCAAAACCCCATGATAATCTTGGGATATTATGATATTGAATCTTTGGATATAGGATAGGGAGAGCTCCAGGAATTCAACCGCACGCCGACATGTTTTATGTACACCAGTTGTCCTACCTACCGCCAAGGCATCTTATAGGCCAACATGTTATATGTATACCAGTTGTCCTATCTACCGCCAAGGCATCTTACAGGCTAACATGTTATATGTACAGTACTCGGCGGTAAGTAATACACTTCGGGCTTAAGAAAGAGGCTGTCGGCTAACTTCGGCTTTGTAGAGCGTCGTCTCTGTCGCTTGACAACGGCTGACAAATCGCGACGGAACACGTGTATGAATGACAGAGACGACGCTCTACAAAACCGAAGTTAGCCGATTATGGCCGACAGTCTCTTTCTTAAGCCCGATGTGTATTACTTTCCGCCGGGTACTGTACACCAGTTGTCCTACCTACCGCCAAAGCCCAGCTCTTTGAGCATCCCTGATTTGCATAGAAAATTTTGGCCAAAAAACTTACAAAATATATGAGTTTTTTAATCAACAGTAGAATTCATAGCTATGTGTTGATTTTAGGACATAGAAAATGGCAAAAAAATAAATTAATTATCCTTGTTCTAATTAACGTCCTTTTACTGTACCCTCATCCTTGTTTTGCAATTAAAAATAAGCAAAATCTCCTTGCTTTTCTTTCTTATGCAAACAGTTTTTATGCAAAATACGGTAGTACCCTTATCTGCGACTGATATGTTCCAAGACCATCAGTAGTACCTTAAACTACGGATAGTACCGAACCTTACATATTCTGTTTTTTCCTATACATAGATATCTATGATAAAATTCAATTCATGTACAGCACCAGTACAAAGACTAAAATAGGTTAACGTGTAATCTTCGGAGATTCCGGCGTCTCGATTCAATAAGTCTCAATAACAGCTGGGTGAAGAGATTCATTTTGACTGGTAGAACTTTGTTTAACCCTTTAAGTGCCGGAAGTTATTAGTATGGCCGTACCCAGCAGGCCGTGATTTTTTCAACAAAAATAAAACCTAAAAAAATTATATTTTTTGTATACAGATATAAAGGATATTATGAAAACTTACTAAATATATACACCGTGGGGCGTTTGAGCTGCCGTTCACTCAGAAAAACACAGTTTAAATATTCACAAAATGTCAGGGTTGTCACAACTTGACACAGAAAACACGTTTACTTATAAATATAGTGGAATATAATATACTTTGTAAACTAAAATCAACAAATTATCTGTATGATGTATAATAAAGCCCAAAAGGTAAATAAACTATAAAATAAAACCGTAAAAAGTCTATATAAACGTCGTATTATGCCGCAAAACTACCGCCAATAACCAAAAAATACATGAAAACACACTTTGTAAATAAATACTTTGAAAAATTAACAAAAATAACGCACAAAAGTGAAAAATCAACCATTGAACAAAACTGCAAACGAAGTCATTATAAATCATCGCAATTATGACGCAAAAAACTGTAGTCGGTAACCCTGTATCAGAGACACGTATTGACTGTCAGTGAAAGCTTTTAGAAAGATGACTGTAACTTTGATAATATCAGTAAATTGTAATATTTTAGTATTTCTTCAGCATCCCAATAGATGTCCCTATGTGTTATAATTTATAAATTATTCCAATTGGATTTGATATTGCCTTGCGATAAGCTCAAAAGAGAGCGTGTTTACGCGTTCATTTTGTATGGCCGGCCTGGCGAGCACTGAATCGGAGAGCGCATCAACGCGCTCGTGGCAGCGAACCGGTTAAATAAAACACAGTATTAAGTTTCAGACAAGAATATATTTTGTGACTTTTATATATAGTCCGTTGCACGTCGCAAACCTATCAAGCATATCAATCCGCTTACGTCGTCACCATTCCCTAGCCGATAGTTTCCCAAACTTTTTCGCCCCGTAGACCACTTGCCGATTTTTTTGTTTTCCGTAGACCCCTGCCTGCCGAATTTTCCTACACTTATTAACTTCAAATGTGCTTTTGACAGCTGACACAGTGCTGTTCACCTTGATAAGGTTTTTTTTTGAAGAGTGGACAATTGTAAAAAAATAAAAACATGTACAATTTTTATTCATACTTTTATTGAAAAGACACAAAATGTAAGTAAATATTTGGCTTTGGAACGAAACAAATCAAAACCTAGTAAAATTGTTACATAAAATGAATACACAAATAATACTGTTAATGAGAGAGATGAACCTGATGCTCTGATAGCAATGGTTCAATGCTTGGCTTCAAATTAGTGAGGTATAGTCTTAAATCTCCACGTTCATTTTGACATTTTGCTAAAGTTTTAGTTGTGTTTTTCTGAGTGAACGGCGGCACAAACAACACATATTATACATATTTGGTAAGCCTTCGTAATATCCTTTGAATATATATACAAAAAAGATAATTCTATTAGGTTATATTTTTGCTAGAAAATTCACGGCCCTCCGGGATCAGCCTTACTAATACTTTGCGGCACTTAAAGGGTTAACCCTTCCCTTACGGTGATAAAAATGAAACGCGTGTTCCGGTGTTGGGTAGTGAGTATGCGATCAAAAATTAGCCATTTTAAATCGGAAAAATAAGAACATTCATAGATAATCCCCTTAATTAATTATAATTGAAGTTAAAAATTATAATAATTGAGATTTATTTGCTGAAAACATTAAAAAACCATCTGGCAGCGCTCACGGAACGGGCGTAGATCTAGTCTCGTTGCCAGCTCAACAGCTACTGCGGCGCGGCAGGGTTGGTGGCTAACTCGGGCGTGGCTTACACTTGCGAGGTTGAGACAATTGCGCTCCTCGCTATTCAGTGACGTATGCAAAAGTGAGATGCGAATATAGTGTCGCGCTTCCCGCATACTTTTCACCTATCGTCAAGACCCAAGATCGAGGCACTCACAGCGTTTAAATGCGAATTTGTTTCCGATATTCAGAAAATACTTACGATGTAGTCGATAAATTCTGATTATTATTAATATTATTTTTTAAATCAATGCGTAAATATATTATGGAGGAATACCTAAAATCTTAACCTTGTATTTATTATATTTATAGAGATATTGATGGTTATTTGAAGCAACGTGTAGAAGATATCCGGAAGAACACCGGGAAGGAAAGGTTAACACTGAAATGTTTGCCTTCCACCTTGTGGTTTAGAGTTTGTTTCCCAACAGTCGCCAAGAATGTGTCTCAAACATCTGTGTGAAATGTTAATTTTCAGGGTGATCGAAGTGGGAAACCAGGACACGACATTCAAGTACAAGGCGGCAACCAAGGAGTGCCAGTGTGTCGAAGATGATGAGGTTGTGTCCATATTCGAAGAACCAGTTGTGAAAGGCAAGATTACAAAGTGGGAACATCAGAAAACCACCATCGTTGAACAGTGAGTTTAAACGTTATTTTTATTCTCCTATATTGTTCCTAAATGTATATTGCCTATTAGGTAACTAAAAAATCAAGCAGTGGTTTTTTAATAAAAATTAAACATGTCTAGAAATTTTCTTTAAAAAATTTATTCATTAAAATAATCACCTTCGCAATCTATAACTCTTTCCTGATAAGATATAAGTTTGCAAATTCCGCTTTTATAAAATGTGTCTTCAGAAGTAAAAAAATCTACCAACCCCCAGTTCAATCTTTGCTTTATTGGTGAATTGTCTATTTCACATTTGATTATCTAGCGCCAAGAAAAGGTGATAATGGCTTGGAGAAATGCTGGAAGAATATGGAGAATGAGGTAGTATTTTCCACCCTAAAGCACAAATTTTTTCGGGGGTACATCTTGCATTATAAAGTCTTGCATTATCCTGCAAGAATAACACGGGTACATCTTGCAGTATAAAGTCTTGCATTATTCTGTAAGAATAACACGGGTACATTTTGCAGTATAAAGTCTTGTATTATCCTGCAAGAATAACACGGGTACATCTTGCAGTATAAAGTCTTGTATTATCCTGCAAGAATAACACGGGTTCATCTTGCAGTATAAAGTCTTGCATTATCCTGCAAGAATAACATGGGTACATCTTGCAGTATAAAGTCTTGCATTATCCTGCAAGAATAACACGGGTACATCTTGCACTATAAAGTCTTGCATTATCCTGCAAGAATAACACGGGTACATCTTGCAGTATAAAGTCTTGCATTATCCTGCAAGAATAACACGGGTACATCTTGCAGTATAAAGTCTTGCATTATCCTGCAGGAATAACACGGGTACATTTTGCAGTATAAAGTCTTGCATTATCCTGCAGGAATAACACTTTCTGTCGATTAACTAGTCCTGGCTGTTTCTCAAGTAAAACTCATGTGGGACTCATTTGCCTAGCTTCCATGATTTTCTAATTTGATGAAATTGTAAACGAATCGTTCATCACTGACTTTAAACATTTCATAAACTTCTTGACACATTATTTTCAATAACGAAACGTAATTTTTCATTTACACAAGTCATTATTCATCACCAGAAGAAAAATTTTAAACCACTTCTGATCATTGTTTTACCACATCTACTCCGAATTCCATACATATTTTACGGCGTACTTCTGCAGCTTTTGAACCAAGTTTAAATCCATAAGACTAAGGTCACACCAAAATGCTTCGCTAGGCGCTAAGCTAGGTGTTACGTGACTAATATACTAGGTGACTTCGTGCTTGGCCACACCAAAGTGCTTCGCACAAGTTTATTTGAAATTTGGGAGTGGTTGAGTCAACAAACGATTTCACTCTCAAAACTAACCAATTTCATTACAACTTACCTTATCTTTATTTACTTCCTGTGCAACTTCATTCCAAAGTGATTTTATTACAGGTACATTTTTGTATAATTTGCTCGATGGGTTCCACAAAGGCTCCCTTTTATACACAGCTGTTATTAAAACTTCCGCCATCTTGTAAAATCACTTAGTGACACAATAAAATTTTGCGCGTTGCGCGAAGCATGCAGTGTGGCCATTGCGATAGTATGTGGTGCGTTGGTTTGCTAGAATATGTCGCCTAACTCGCAGCGTAGCTCTAAGCACCAAGCAAGGCTCCTAAGTGTGGCCGAAGCCTAAAGCAACCATACTTGAATTACACTAGATTTAACAGACATTTTAAAAGGGTTTAAAATCACAATATAAAAGTATATACCAAGCCAAAGCATACCAATTAACTGATGCATATCTGAGCTAAATGATACACGTAAAAACTTGGGGTCTGCAAGTCACGACAAAATACAAGTTGCTGCAGTGAATTCTCAGATCAGACTCGCAACCGTAACGTGAGTGCATGGGTCTGTCCTGATTCGTGACTGAGTGCATGGTTCCATCTCATCACGGGAAAACAAGCATCATAAATCAAATCACGCGATACAGCGCTCCCCTTATTAGTTATTTTAATATTTGACAATGTGAATGCTGATTGATGAAATTAATCTTTTTTATTTTTTAGTCATATGAGCCGGTTAGGCATAGACGTGGGAGAAGTGACAACTATTGTGCAAGCTGTTTCATTGAAAGGTAAGTTGATTTACACACTTCGAGTAGGTCAATCCGTTTTAAGGAGCTGTTAAGTGGCCATGTTACTATTTTTACTTGACTGCTTTAGGTTTAATTCACGCCTTATCAAAGTGGCAATCGAAAACTTATAAACACCCAAACAACATCAACAGAGATGACGGAATGCACCTTAAACCTACTTGAATTCTGGAAAGACACAAATGACAACACTTCTTCTTCCTAGTGTTATGTCAGGTCCCCCCAACGTTGACTATCACCTGAGAGTAGGCATCTTTGTCCCCGGCAGCCCGATAAAGTTCCCTAACGCTCCTTATACCAGTCCAATCACGTATATTGCGGAGCCAGGAGATTTGCCTCCTGCCAACACCTCTTCGACCCTCTATTTTGCCTTGGATGATCAAGTGCAGTAATTTGTACTTTGCTCCTCTAAGTACATGACCCAAATAGGACTCCTTTCGGATTTTAATATTAGTTAGCAACTGTCTATTAACTTTGGCTCTTTGAAGAACCCTTGTGCTGCTGACCATATCCGTCCAGGGTATCCGTAACATTCTCCGGTGTATCCACATTTCGAATGCTTCCAGTCGGTTTATACTAACAACTTTGAGGGTCCATGATACCACTCCATGTAATAACACTGACCAAACGTAGCATTTGACTAACTGTTGTCGAAGTTTCAAGTTTAGATTATTATCGCAGAATACGCTTCTCATTTTATTAAAAGCCGCACGAGATGATTCAATTCTGCACTTGACTTCGGTTTCCGGGTAGGGGTCTTTCACTAAAATGCTTCCGAGGTATTTCAATTTTTTCACTCAAGTAGATAAATTCAAAATTGCCGTGTAAGGGCACACGATGCATTCACCGGATCCCAGATATTCTATAGAGAATTTTCATTTCAAAGATGTTGAGAACTCTTATTAGCTTTGTAATTGTCCAGGTCATTGATGCACATTTTCTTATTGATCTTTGTTTCACAAATTCAGGATACTCCTACTTGTTTGGTCCCAACGGCCAAGTGGTGACGGGTGTGGAATGGTGTGCAATCTCCAGTCCTTACCCGTTACAAGCAGTGATCCACAAACTGGAAACGGTGCCCATTTTCTCCACCAGGAACCTGCCCATCCAGGAAGTGCTGCCTAAGGGGGACAAGGTCTTCATTAAGACTGGACCCTATTATGGATCCATTGCTGAGGTTCGTTTTTATACTATCTTTTTCCATTTGAGTTAAATGTGACATTATAGGACAGTAAAATCAGTTAATATATAATGTTCTGTAGTATTTACCGTATTTTACGGACTATAAGACGCTACGGACTATAAGACGCTACGGACTATAAGACGCTATGGACTATAAGACGCTACGGACTATAAGACGCACCTTAATTTTTAGGCAATTTTTAAAAAAAATAACATTTTTACCATTTTTATTATTAGATTGCAAAGCCAGACTAAAAAAAATTCTCATTACTATTATAAATTCACTATTTAAATATTTTTTGTCTAGATAACTTACATGTTGACGTAGGTGCACATTGCATTCCATGGGATACATTGTCCATGTTGCAACTTTATACAGTGTTATTGAGAATACTATACTTGAGAAAATGTAGCATGGTCCCTGTGACAGTTCACAAATTTGCCCCAATACAAGCTTGTAACAACGTTCAGTAATTTTAATTATTTTATCAACTTTAATATAAGCCTCGATTCTAATAAATAGCAAGCTATTTAGGTAAATACATTACATAATAATGACAAATTAATACATCTTGTTACAAATTAGCAAAAATGTGGTAGTTTGTTAAAATCAAATAATATTTGGTGACGTTTGTTAAAAGTCACTACATTAGTCCGCATTGGCTAGGGATGGGGTATACGATAATTGGATTTTCGGTTTTTTTATACCTAAAATTAAATGTTCGTAATTAGTATTAATTCATAGTGCATCTTGGCCTATTTAAAGATAGATACAAATCATATAATACATTAGAAAGTCAGTATAATGAAAATTAGGAATTAAAATGTCAGTTTAGAGAAAAGCAATTTTTCGATTTATAAAAAAAACCATTCAATTTGTAAAAAAAAAACAATTTTACCCCATCCCTTTGAGACGTGACGTTTCAAATGTCACAGAAACCAGCCAACATTTTCTCAAGTATAGAGATTATTGCTTCAAGTTTGTAAGTATACTAAGTAAAGATTTATGTATTTTCAGATAGTGGACTCGAGTGGAGTAGGCCGTGTGAAGATCTGCGTGTTTATGGAGCCTGAGCCTTCGGTACAACCCCCGTCCCGCAAAGTCTCCGTCCCACAGTACTTGCCTCAGCACGCTGCTGCTGCTAATGCTGGTAAATGTGTACTCTATCTAGATGTCTAATGATTGGGTTGCCAGAGATCCAAATTGCCTAGAAAACTTTCATTGGTTTGAAAACCAATAAGTGATATGCTTTTCACAGTTTAACAGAAATACATTTGTTCAAATCTCACAGAAGTTAATGGTATTCTATAACAAAGTGTAGGAAAAAGAATAAACTCCCGTCTGAAGAACCGAAGAGATCAGTTCCACTGTATTACGGAGATATTGCTCAGAGCAGCTGCAGACTAATTTAAAATAGCCATGATGATTGCCAACCTCCAACATGGAGAGGAATTTTAAATAAAAGAAGTTAAATGAAGCATTCAGTTGGTAATTGGTTTACTTAAACACTTGTTTCCACGTAAGATAATGGTACGACGCTACTGGATTCAAGCTTTTCACTTCATCAGAGGAGCTCACTTGAAAAGGTTCAAAGACGAGCAATAAAAATTCTGAGATTCTGTCTAATCTGACTTTTGAAGATACACGAGTATAGTGCGTTTATGGAAGTTGTCTACTTTATTTATTTAACACTTTTATTGCAATACAATCTGGCGGGTTTATTGCCAGGTGGCAATCTCTTGCAACCAACCAGACAAAAGTAAATGAAGCAAGTTACATGGTCGCATAATTCATTCAAATGACTATCCATCCCCACGACATCCATAAACATATACGCGAGAACATGCTCACGAACCCCACAAAAACGGACAATCACCCGAACATTATTTTTCATATAAAGTGAGATATCATCAATCAAAAGGAAACGAAGGGATGGTGAAGAGGAAAGGAAAAGAAAAATCAGGAATGAAACACGTTATTTTACTGACTAGAAATTAAGAGTTTTTTCAGTCGCTTCTTAAAGCATGCCAAGGACGGAGCGAGTCTTATATTGGTTTGTAACTGATTCCAGAGTCTCACTGCATGGACAGTAAAGGACGACGTAAAGAAAGAGGAGCGGTGAACTGGAAAGGCCAATAAACAATCTCTGTTTGAGCGTAGCGCTAATCCATGATTGGAAAGACACTGAAAATTTTCGGCGAGATAAGAGGGTGCAGCGGGACAGTTAAGGATATTATACAATAGAGACAGTATGTGAATTTGGCGTCTATTTCTAACATTCAACCAGTTCAATGCCTTCTGGTATGAAGTTATATGATCGTACTTTCGTAGGTTGAAAATGAATCTTAGGCACACATTTTGAAGACGCTGTAATTTGTCCAGCCTTTCCTCTGTAACATCCAAGTAACATACGTCCGCATAGTTTGTGGCCCCTTCTCTATCTTATTCTTTACAAAGCGGATGTTGTTGGACACCTTTATTCAAAACGTCCGATCCATAATGCAAGGACCACGTACAAGGACGTTTTATTGCAATACAGAGAATTTATTTACTTACAATATGATATAATATGTTAGTCAATAAGTTTTGAAAGCGACATCTATGGAGCAGTAGAAAACCAAAATTTCTACGCCATTTTAATATTTCATCTTTCATAAGAACGTACTCAAAATTTCATTTCGATCTGTCAATTCATTCTTTGTTTACAAGCCATTTGAAGTTGACGTGTCAGTATATTTTTTAACAATGGAAAAATCCGAATATCGTGCAGTGATTAAATTCTTTGTTTTGGAAGGTTTGTCGGCTACTGAGATTCATGCAAAGATGGTGAAAGTATTAAAGGAGTCTTCTCCTTCATTTCCAACCGTTCACCGATGGGTTTTGGAGTTTAAGCGTGGCCGTACAAGCGTTGAAGACGATCCACGCTCAGGATGTCCAAAAAGTGCATCAACACCAGAAATCATAGCGAAAATACAGGATATGGTTTTGGAAGATCATCGATCGACTGTGGATGTGATAGCTGACACCATAGGCATCTCACATGGAACAACATGGCATATTTTGGCTGAAGTTTTGGGTTTCAAAAAACTGTGTGCACAATGGGTGCCGCATTTGCTAACAATGCAACAAAAACACGTTCGAATGCGACTTTCTGAGCAACATTTGGAGCAATTTCGAAAGGATAAAAAGGATTTTCTGCGTCGAATCATCACTATGGATGAGACTTGGGTCTACCACCATGATCCTGAATCAAAACAAGAGGCTAAGGAGTGGTGTGAACCAGGCACTTTGGCTCCGAAGTGAGTTCGTGTCCAGAAATCGGCCAAGAAGGTGTTAGCGTCAGTTTTTTGGGATGCAAAAGGAATTTTATTGATAGATTATCTCCAAACTGGTAAGACAATCAACTCTGATTATTATTGTGACCTTTTGGACCAGTTGGATGAAAAAATTTGTGAAAAAAGACCCGGTTTGCAGAAGAAAAAAATCATTTTTCATCAAGACAATGCACCTGCTCACACAGCTCAAAAAACCATCGCGAAAATCAGTGAATTGGGGTACGAATTGTTGCAGCATCCACCCTATTCGCCAGATTTAGCTCCCTCTGACTTCTGGCTGTTCTCACACCTCAAAAAATTCCTTTGTGGAAAGCATTTTTCATCAAACGAAGAGGTTATAGCCGTCGTAGAGGAGTATTTTGCAGGCCTTCCAGAAAGTCACTTCCGTGATGGGACAACTAAGTTGGAAGATCGTTGGACCAAGTGTATTGATCTTATGGGAGACTATACTGAGCAATAAAAGTGATTTCCCCCCAAAAAAATGTATTTTCATTTCCGCTTTCAAAACTTTTTGACTAACCTAGTACTTCAATCTATATGACGAATATGTATAATACCGTTTTAATGTTTCACAGGTGTTCCAGTGCTGTTGCTCTCCCGACTGACTGGATGCATCTTTGTTTCTACCGCTGAGAAAGCTGAGGAGAGGTATGGCAGGATCAATATCGGGCTCAACATTAAATTCTCTAAGAAGGTAAATACTTTATTTTTTTTTTACACTTTCTCATACGGCTTCTATGATTTTTCTGACTTTACATTTCCTGTCAAAATATCATACACTTGTTAGTCTTTCATTCTTCATTTATTCCACATGCTCAAATCATCTCCGACTGCTCTTCATTTTACTCAACACATCAGCCTCAACACAAGTCCACACTAATCCCTAATCACTATTTCTTATTCTGTCATACTTGTCATCCCTTATAAGTGTTTACATTTTTACAGCATCTATTCGGCTCTTTTCAATCATGTTTCACTCCTTTACATCAAATTTGATACTTAAATTCTGTTGTTCACTATCATCTCGGCAGACTTTGCGTACATATACATGTTTTAAAGTCCCATTGTTTTTATTTCCTATCGCTACACGTCGTTCAATATCCGTAGTAACTCTTTAACCATCTGAAATATTACCTAAATTGAATAAAATGAAGTAGTTATTATGTGATGTTTAATGGAAGAGAATGTATTAACCCTTGCCGATCTGTGAACGGACAAGAGTGACCAAGACGTATATTTTATTTAATTTCTCGAAATATACTGCTTGCAGGGTCATCATACTTTATGTATTCCTCATCGAAACCTCTATGATTTGAATGATGTCATTACGAAATAAAATCATTAATAAATATCAACAGAAATGAATGATAATAAATGAGAATTGTCGAAATGTCAAAACACTCCGTATGACTCATTCTTTTTTGACAGTTAATATTTTACGAGTACATTCGTTCCAGGGATTGGTTACCAGTTTTATCAAACACCTGTGTGTTTCGTACATAGAATAGAAACAAAAGTTATTTCGTGCCCCAATTGCAATAGACTCTCCACAGGATTAAATTTTGATTTTATGATATGTTTGTCCTATTTTCAAATTTTGACCTATTTTCAAAGTGTTTATATTTTCCAAATGGCATATTTTATTGATTTGAATTTCGTGTTTGTTTTTATATTATTATTTTTGAATTTATATATTCATTTTATATTTTGTTAATATGTTAATTATTGTCTTAATTCGAATTATATTTTTATTGCCGAAAAATACACGCTATATTTTATTGTATAATTTTATGATTTTTTTTTAAAAGGTTGGAGTCCTCTTTTCAGTCATGCGCATTCTGAACGTTGCGCAGACCGAACGACGCAGTGGGAAAATTATATTCCTATAGAAATGTCACCTCTCTGTTTCAACTGTTATTTTATCATTTCTTACACTTATTTTATATTATTCGACATTTTATTACATAATAAAATGATGTTTATAGCTAATTACAAAAAAAAAACTAATAGATTTTGCATAATTTTAATTTAAAACATACATGTTTACTGTACCCTCAGTGTCCAACACCGTTACTGGCGTAATTTTTTAGCACAGTAAGGGAAGTGTTAAAGTAGTTATTATGTGATGTTTAATGCAAAGAATGTACTAAATTGAATAAAATGAAGTAGTTATTTTGTGATGTTTAATGGAAGAGAATGTACTAAATTGAATAAAATGAAGTAGTTATTATGTGATGTTTAATGGAAGAGAATGTACTAAATTGAATAAAATGAAGTAGTTATTATGTGATGTTTAATGGAAGAGAATGTATTATTACAGAACGAGGAAGTGGTGGGTTACACCCGCCGCGTGGATAACCGGTGGATGTACTCTTATAAGTGTGTGGCGCTGGTGAAGGAGTTCGCCAATCGTTACCAGGACATGTTCCAGCGACTGGCTATCAAAATCAACCAGGATAACTTCACCGAGGCTGATCTCTTTCCCAACCATATTGGGTGAGCTTACCACAAATTATATCCATTTCAATTTATAAATTAATTGTTAGGAAATAAATCATTGAGGTTTATTCAAATCCCACTCATATTGTATTAGGCCTCGGCCACACACGTAGGACTCTCGCTTGGTGCTTAGAGCTACGCTGCGAGCTAGGTGACATATATAGCGAACCAACGCACCATATACTATCGCAATGTCCACACTGCATGCTTCACACCACGCTATGTGACTATTATAGGCACCTAGCTTAGCACTAAGCGAAGCACTTCGGTGTGGCCTTAGCCTAAATGATTAGTAAAATTACAAAGTGTTTTAAAATATTGACAGAATGAGTTCTGGAAGACTTACACAACACATTACTATAAATGTTGGTTCATTTGAAATTTTGGAGACTGAACTTCTGAAAAAAGTCAAATTATATATTAGACCATCACTAAAAACATAATTTGAATTTCTGCTGCACTTATCAATCAATAGGTGGGAATCAGGGCTGTGGAGTCGAAAAAAAAAACACGACTCCGACTCCGATTCCTATATTTACCAACAACACGACTCCGACTTGTTTCTTTGGTATAAATGGTCATGTCGCAACAGTGCCTTTAGTGGAACGTCGTACGGTCAATTCTGAATGGTACACCACCATTTGTTTGCCAGAAGTGTTCGGAGAAATGAGGAAAACCAACAGCCGAAGACGGATCAATGCGAGCTCTCACACATCGGCTCAAACAAGTGACTTTTTGAGCACTCAAATCATCAAATTGATGGGTCATCCGCTGTTCAGCCCTGATTTGGCACCCAATGACTTCTTTTTATTTCCGAACATCAAAAATAAATTGCAAGGTCAACGTTTTTCGACGCCTGAAGAAGCGGTTGATGCGTTCAAAACGCATGTTTTGAAGTTACCTCATTCGGAGTGGAAAAAGTGCTTCGAAAATTGGTTCAAACGCATGCAAAAGTGTATTGATCTTCATGGAGAGTATTTTGAAAAACAATAAAGCCATTTTCCATGATAAATATTGTATTTGTTTTTACTTGTCTGTTTCAACACTTAAGTAGCAACCCTCGTATCTCGATATTGAATCTTTGGAGTTAGGAGGAGCCCCGGAAATTTAACAGCTTGCTGTCGCGTAATACACCGTTCATCCCACCGCCATTGATGACTTCGTGATTTGAGTGGAAAATTTCCAATTAGGATTCATAAATACTTTTGGCGATAAAACATTACGAATTTTAAAATACGCAATTTTTTTAATCAACAGAATATACTACTAAAAGTCGATTTCGGGACCTCGAAAATGGAGAAAATTACGAATTATTGTTCTTCTAATTTACGGAGTTTACCGTAGTTAGTTGGGCTCTTATAACAATAAAGCATTTTATAATTTTGAAAATGCATTAAGGGATCAAAATAAATAAAAACGGAATGAAGTATTTCTTTTTGCTATAATTTAATATCGAATCCTAAGCTTGGAATTAACATTCACATATGTAAATTTTGCAGAGAGGGAAAAGTACGAGAAGTTGCGGACTGGCTTAAAAATCATCAGTATAACAAAGCAATGATCCGAGCGTGCGATTCCAAGGGTCTGGAGCCAGAAGAGATGGAATACATCAGGAACGCCGTGGTGTCGCAACAGGCGCAGCTGGAGGCCGAGAGGAAACGCCTACCGCTGCAGGTCAAACCACATGTGCTCTTTAAGGTAAGAACCTTCCTCACTTAACATAACATAAAATATGTAAATGTTTCGGTCATTACGAACTGTAGTTTTTTTTTTACTCTGATGCAATCAAGATTTTTTAAAACACCTCTCTGGTAATCTCATCTTGAAAACTGTTATTTTATTTATCACATAAGTGTCTAAGAAGTTAATTTAAATACTTAAAATTATATAAAATTTATCTGAACTCTAAGACCTGATCAATGTCATGAAAATCTTTCTCAGTGCCTAGCTTATTTTTGAAGAATTCTGATTTTAAAGGGCTTGCTAAAATAGGTTTATCTAAGTAAATTGCAAGAATATAGTTATGTAAATTTGTTTATTTGTTTAAAATATTTAATAATTTAGTTTAGTGTTGTAATTAATTGCGATGGAGGATGTGCTGCAGATGTAACACATAGAATTAGTGTGGGATGGATGAAGTTTAGATCAATGATGGGAGTTCTATGTGATCCGAAAATGCCAGTAAAGTTAAAAGGAAAAGTATACCAAACGATTGTCAGACCCGCACTCCTCTATGGCTCCGAATGCTGGACGATGTATAACTCTTACTCCAGGCAACTAGAAACTGCTGAAATGTGCATGATAAGATGGTCAGCTGGTGTGTCCCTAAGAGACAGGAAGCCTAGGTACTACAGACATCAACAGTAAAATGGAGGAGAGGCGATTGAGATGGTGTGGGCACGTTGGACGCAGAGCACCCGATCACATTGTGAACCAGGCAATCTCCATGGATCTTCCTCGAATAACAACCAGAGGAAGACCAAAGAATTCGTGAGTGGTGCAAAAAGATAACCTGATGCAGAGGCACGGCCTGGGGGACGTAGTCCGGGACAAAAGAACATACAACCTGAGGACGAGGAGAGCTGACCCCAACAGTCTTCGCAGGCAGTGAGTTGGGATGGAGCCAGGGAGAAGTATTGTAATTAATTAAAGGGCTTGCTAAAATAGGTTTATCTAAGTGTATTCATGTCAAAATCTTCAAGATCTAACACTTAACTGTGCATTGATGACGCAGCATTAGAATCTCCATCATCAATTAATTGATGTGTATAGTAATTATCTGGGGTATTGTCCATATTAGGAATCAGTTGACAATCATTTAAAGGTTGAGTTGTTGTACAAAAATATTATTTATTTAACGTGTTCCCCGCGGGGAGCACAAACGCCTGTGATCTGACGACAATCCAAGTTTCAAATCACAAATACTTAAAAAAAATTACACAAAACCGGAATAAAAATTGAACTAAAATTTAAAATAATCTTTATTCTAGCGACATCTCTGAAAACCTTGTCAAATAATATATTAGTTAATGAGATATTGTTGAATAAACAGAGCGCCGAATTTTTTTGGTTTCTCAATATTTCCAGCATTAACGACCTGTCGCGCGGATCGAGTCCTGCGATGAGTCTCTCTTACGTAAATAAACATTACAAAGTCTCTCTTACGTAAATAAACATTACTAGTGCTATATGCATTTGATTGGGTGAGTGTCACGAAGCATTGATTTGATCGTAGCATTCCTTTGTTTATTTTACGTAATGTTTAGTTTATCTCCTTTATTTAATGAGTCTCCTTAAGAGTAATGACTATTATTTATTATCAGAAAATTACTTAAGTGTCATGTTTACTTGGTGTTGTAATCAAATATCAGTGGTTCTAAACAAAATATGTGTTTAAACTTAGAAATTAAAAAACGCTGAAATTGTGCCGCGCACAGGATTCGTGGAATTTGATTTTTAACGCGGTGAACAGGTTAAAAGATGCCAGTAATATGTCCTTTCTTGGAAGAGGTATCGATCACATGAAAACATGGGGCCCGAGTATCAACACAAATCTAGTTTATCACGTTAAAACACCGGATCAAGATACAAAGTGTTAAACTAACATGAAGATACAATAAAACAGTAGTAATAATTACAAAGTAATTGTTTGAATTAACCAGTTCACTGCGTATAAAATACTTAATGTCATACAGAGATGCTAAAAATTCACGAATTTTTGAAAACCCATAACTTTGTTAAAAATCAAATTCTACTTTCTATTGAAACATCATATACAAGTGTATTCCTTCGTGTCTTCAAAACGCATGAAACTGGCGACGAATCCTTATCGGGAGACCTTTATGAGTGCACTAAACATTCAAGGATTCCCGTGTCCATACAAAATATTTGTATGGACACGGGAGCCGTGTTCGACGCAGTGAACGTGTTAATGTTACATTTATAAATTTCGTATATTAAAATTTTGCTAATTAAACTAAAAGTGGAAAAAACACGCAAGTTACTTTCCCGTTTCAAAACATTCCACATGTTGATGCAGGGTTACTCAACTCCAAAGGAAAAGTATTGTTCGTATGTTGGGTATACAAAATTTTCAACATTTCCAGTTGAGCCAACTACAGAGAATTTTCAAATCACTCCACCTATTGGGCTTTCAAGTACTTGACCTGATATCCATATCGATCTGTTTAATAAAGCAGATATTATTATATGTAGATCAATTCGCAGACATTTTGTAGGACTGTGAGGAGAGTTGAATCTCTTAAAATAGGAGGAGCTCTATTAGTTTGTACCTTGGCATAGTACGGGTTTAATCTATTTACTCTTGATTTAAGCTTATGTGTGTCTAATAAGTATGTAATGTAATCGTTATGAAATTTGTTTTTTTTTTAGCCTGATTTGCATTTGGGAACCGTTCCGCCTGACCCCAATGCAGCTGTGTTCGAACTCTACGACAGGATCATCAATGTGAATCCTCGCTCTACAGTAAGTTTCCTGCCTTGTTAAATCATTTCAAATACACATATGATTATTTTATGATGCTCTCTAGTTGCAGTCCTTACAAAAACTGCTTCAAAGTTTACTAAACTGACTTCATAGAACTTGTCATCCAGCATCATTATAAGATTGTAATAAATAATATCTGTCCAAACTACATTGCTAGCTTCAGTTTTTGAAAAATTGTACCCCATTATAGCAGGGTTGTGGAATCGGTAAAATAAATTCCGACTGACTCCAGAAATGTAAAAAAATTGACGCTAACCATATGTATTCTTAATTACGTAACGTAACTGCTTTAATGTAGGTTGTTTTGGAAATAATGTCTATGGGGATTCCCCATCATAGTATACGCTATTTTTACTAAATGTTACACAGTTCGTAAATTTATAATTGATCCAATAAGTTTTCTTCTTCCTAGTGTCATGTCAGGTCCCCCCAACATTGACTATCACCTGAGAGTAGGCATATTTGTCCCCGGTAGCCCAAAAAAGATCCCCAACGCTCCTTATACCAGTCCAATCATGTATATTGCGTGGCCAGGATATTTGCCTCCTACCAACACCTCTTCGACCCTCTATTTTGCCTTGGATGATCAGGTGCAGAAATGAAATGTGCAAAAACCCAGAAACCGAAGTCAAGTGCAGAATTGAATCATCTCGTGTGGCTTTTAATAAAATGAGAAGTGTATTCTGCGATGATAATATAAACTTGAAACTTCGACAACGGTTAGTCAAATGCTACGTTTGGTCAGTGTTACTACATGGAGTGGAATCATGGACCCTCAAAGTTGGTAGTATGAACCTACTGGAAGCATTCGAAATGTGGATGCACCGGAGAATGCTACTGATACCCTGGACGGATATGGTCAGCAACACAAGGGTTCTTCAAAGGGCCAAAGTTGATAGAGAGTTGCTAACTAATATTAAAATCCGAAAGGTGTCCTATTTGGGTCATGTACTTAGAGGAGAAAAGTACAATAAGTTTTAAAAAATGTAAAATTTTTGAGGAGGGGAATGTAGAATAGCATCTTCCAATTTCGCCTCCATGACTGACTCCACAACCCTGCATTATTGACATCCAGGACTTATTCTTTATTTTAGATTGAGTTTATTCAATAAACTTATAACGCATCTTATAAATTCATAAAAAAAAACACTTTATGGCTTGATAATATTAACCTTGTAACGCCCAGTGGTCCCGTACGGGACCGCAGATTTGCGCCGTTCAATGCCCTAAGGTCCCGTACCGGACCAGTGATTATGGTACATTTTGCAATTGAATTATACTGATTTATTTAATTTAATTTAATTTTAAAAAATGGGTTCGTTTATTTTTTTACCTAGAGAATTAGAAAGCTTGCAAGTTTTGGTGCTGGTGTTTGTTTGAAAAAATAAGGTGGTGTTTGTTTAAAAAAAATATTTTTATAACAGCTACGGGTCGCGCGAATATTTATCAAAAAATTGCTTGGGCAGTGGGCTACCTCTATTGGGCACAGCGCTTAAAGGTGAATGGGTGACGTGTGCAGCTTTAGAGAAAGCACTTGAAGTCAACTCTTTTTGGGAGTCTTATCAAAATGTATTATTATATTACACACATACACTATACTACACCTAAAGCCGAATGCGTTATTATCATACATTCAGAAGATTCACAAAGGTTTCTTGATAGTTGGTCTTCCCTTGGAAAGTTTGCTGCAATTGTCTTACCAAATATGTTTTTTTGAACATACGCAGATGCATGGAAGTACCCAATCTAATGGCCGCAGCCACTACATTCCTATCCTAATAATCGAGTTATAAATGTTTATTTTATTCTTTTAATAATCTGTTAATAATAGTGATCATCTGATCATCCAAGACATAATAGAGGGTCGAAGAGATGTTGGCAAGAGGCAAATCTCCTAGCTCCGCAATGTACGTGATTGGACTGGTATAAGGAGCATTGGGGATCTTTTTCAGGCTGCCGAGGACAAAGATGCTTACTCTCAGGTGATAGTCAACGTTGGGGGGACCTGACATTACACTAGGAAGAAGAATAATAGTGGATTCTCGAGTCCCAAGCTGGAGTAACCTTGAAGAGAGTTTGCTTTCTAAACATCACTATATAAATTTATTATGATTATTGGAGAATATCTAATATAGAAGTGAATTCGTCGGAATCAAACACGGCATGTGTAAATGTTAAGCAAGCATGCTAACTAGTAGGCCAATTCGCCAACTTGTAAATTAGATATCGACATTGATCACATAAATTTGTCTTTTGTTTAGGTACCCCTCGGCTTGAAAGGAACCGTCGTGGCCATAAGTCAGATGCAGACCAACACGGACACGGTTCACCTCTCGGATAAGCTCAACTCCGAGCCTGTCTACCAGATCCTCTTCGATAAACCCTTCCTCGGGGGGCTCAATTCCGATACTATTACTGACGATAGGATATTTAAGTAAGCAAGATTTAATTTTTTTAATAAGTTGGTATTTATTTTAACCCTTCCCTTACGGTGATAAAAATAATACGCGTGCTCCGGTGTTGGGTAGTGAGTACGCAATAAAAAATTAGCGATTTTAAATCGGAAAAATAAGAACATTCATAGATAATCCCCTTAATTAATTATAATTGAAGTTAAAAATTATAATAATTGAGATTTATTTGCTGAAAACATTAAAAAACCATATGAAAACATTAAAAAACGCTCACGGAACGGGCGTACGTCTAACCTATTTGCAAGCCTAGAGGTTACTAGTGGTGCGGAACGTCTGTCGCATACCCCAGCGCTTACGCCTTTGCTTGCGACGTTGAGACAATTCAGGTTCTCGCAATTCAGTCTAGTATGCAAGAGTGAGATGCGAATATAGTGTCGCGCTTCCCGCATACTATTCACCTATCGTCAAGACGAGGCACTCGCAGCGTTTAAATGCGAATTTGTTTTCGATCTTTACAAAACACCTCGATGTAGTCGATAAATTCTGATTATTATTAATATTATTTTTTAAATCAATGCGTAAATATATTATGGAGGAACACCTAAAATCTTAACCTTGTATTTATTATATTTATAGAGATATTGATGGTTATTAGAAGCAACGTGTAGAAGATACCCAACACATGGAAGGAAAGGTTATGAACACTAAGAAACACTATGGGGTAACCAATCAACTTTGAATTGACCAATTTCAAAGTGTATTGGTTACTGGCATCTTCAGAAAGAGACTCCTAATACAAAGTGTTTTAAATCTTATTATAATAATATTACCATCATCATCATCAGTCTTTATTCATCCACTGCAGGATGCAGGCTTCTTCAAGTTGTTTCCAAGAAATCCTGTATTTTGCACGTGGCTGCCACGTAATCGCTGCTTGCTTACGTATTTTGTCCATCCAGCATGCCTTTGGTCTTCTTACAGGCCAAGTTCTGCGTTTTGGGTACCATTGGATTACTTCATACGTCCAACGATGGACCGTTGCTCGGGCTACGTATCCAGCCCACTTCCACACGAATCTTTTTGCGACCTCTATAACATCGTCACCTTTTGTTTGGGCGCGTATCCACTCTTGGCATTTGCGGTCTCTTCTGGTATAACCTAACATTCAGCTCTCCATGCTGCGTTGTGTTGTCTGGAGCTTTTGTATCATTCGCGCTGAAATAGTCCAAGTTTCATATCCATATGTTAGTACTGGTAAGATGCATTGGTTAAATACCTCCCGTTTGAGACAGGCTGGAGAATTCCCCTAAAATATGTAGTTCAGTCATCCAAAGGTTCTCCAAGCCAATTTTGTTCTTCTATTTATTACATTGAGAGTACAATACTTTGTCCTAAGTATAAATATTGTTGAAGTTGTTACCTAGCAGTCTACCTAGATTGACGTGATATTAGCAAAGCGGTTCGACATATATTCTGTGTTTTCTATATTAATTTTCAAACCCACTAGTTTGCTCGCCTCTGCCAATTCTATATAACCAAAAAAAAATCCAAGTCACATAAAGCCACCTTTTTACAAAAATTTTAATTTCCGGAAACTCTTATTTAACGGTAAAGGCAAAAATGGAATACTTAGCAACAGTGGTGTGTATAAACTTTTATGTGCTGACTGTGATAATTTCTATATAGGAAAGACAGGAAGATCCTTTAAAAAGAGATTTCGTGAACACAAATCCGCCTTGACAAATCCTCTAATTTATTCTGTAATGGCTAATCATTGTCACCGTGAAAACCATACATTTTCTATCGATGATGCCAAATTCTTACATATCAGTAGTAGCGGAAATAAATAGGACAGATTAGATGTACTAGAAATTTCTAAGTCAGTGCATCGAGGTGAACATCTGGCAAACACATATATCCCAAGAATCTCTCCGCTGCTTGCCGAGGTCATCCCATCCCTTCCTCAACCCCCAATCCCCAACCCGAATGTTAACTGTTAGAAGCGCGTATCTCGGTACCAGTTCGAACAGAATTCAGTCTTGTTTGTGCTCCCCTGAAGATGAGGTGTGCACCTTGAAACCGGTAGGGTTATACCGTTACAAAAAGTGGAATAAACAGTGTTTGATAAAACAAATGACAATGTCTTTAAACCTCCACAATGTGAATGCCTTAACTGTAAATAATATAAAGTATAACTGTTATACTTATGTACATTATGTTAACAGTTCTGGGTATATATAGTCACGAAGCTAGTAGGCGGTTGTATGGCGAGGCAGGTGGCACTGAGTATACAAGTAAAGGATATGGATCTATCAAGCTGTTTAATTTTCCTTATTCTATGAGGTTTTTTTTTCAATTTTGTAAAATAAGATTGCCTTTATTTTATTTTACAATTTATTTTCTTTTTTTTTTTAGGATGCAAGCGTTTAGTTTATTAAATATTACAAGTGGACGGAAAGCTTTCAAAAACGATAAGGTTGGTGCAGTATGAATAAGATTTTATATATATATATATTTTTTTTTATGGCTTTTCACCCAAATTTGGATAAGCTATGATTCCCAACTTGTGAGCAAGTGATAAATTCATTGAGTGTACAGAATATGTTCTAGAATCGCAATTACAATAAGCTCACGCTATCAAAATTTGGAAAAATACCCACATTTATTAAATAATAAGGCCTCGGCCACACAGGTAGAAGCCTCGCTTGGTGCTTAAAGCTACGCTGCGAGCTAGGCGACATATCCTAACGTACCAACGCACAGCATACTATCGCAATGGCCACACAGCACACTTCGCGCCACACTACATGACGATTAGTTACCTAGTGAGTCTCTTAGCGACCAGACGTGTTGGTTAATTTTATTGCGGAAGTTTTAATAACAGTTGTGTATAAAAGGGAGCCTTTGTGGAACCCATCGAGCAAATTATACAAAAATGTACCTGTAATAAAATCACTTTGAAATGAAGTTGCACAGGAAGTAAATAAAGATAAGGTAAGTTGTAATGAAATTGGTTAGTTTTGAGAGTGGCATCGTTTGCTGACTCAACCGCTCTCAAATGTCAAATGAATTTGTGCGAAGCACTTTGGTGTCGCCAAGCATGAAGTCACCTAGTCTATTAATCACCTAGCACCTAGCGAAGCACTTTGGTGTGGCCTTAACCTAACACTATTTTTTTAAAGGGTTCAGCTTTAACTTGGTGGTAGGCAATTTTAAAATATTTATCAAGAAATTACTTTGTTATACTATTACTATATTAATTCCCGAAACATGTGTTTCATTGTAAATATTAAAAATTATAATTATATTAAAAAATATGTACACTGCCTGTCGTAAGGCAGGTAGGTTTTACAAAATGAAATATTCAAGAAACTTATATTGAGCTGTCATAATCAAATAGGAGACAAATTAAATCCCACCATATTACACCAAGAAAGAGCATCTAAATCCGGAGTCTTCAATTTTTTTTAAATAGGGCCATATAAGGGTATTGAAATTGCTAAGTAGGCCGGATTAAAAAAAATATTCACATAGAAAACTACACAAGTTTAACAATAATTTTAACTCTAATAATTGCAATATATAACTATACTAATACATTTTTCTTAATTATGTCAAGAAATATTTATAAACTATTCAAATAAAAATATTATTCAGATATTTCAATTCACCACCGGCATTGAAATAGGGCTATTGAGAACTATGGGCTTGTTGCCAGAACTACTACCTGTGGAATAAAAGAACAGGGCAACACACTGGGTAGCGGGTAATGGAATAGGAGAGAAATCAACTGCTGTAACTTGAGGGAAATATTTATCAAAAAAATATATTCAAAAATTTCAAATATTGAGCAGTTTAAAGTTTACCCTGAGATGATCATGCCCTGTCATGAAATATATTTTATTTTATTTAAAAATAAAACTAACGTCGCGAAAATGTTAGTTTACATTTTGATCGTAATTCTGTTGACATTTGATCAATTTATTTATTTATATATTATTACACATGACAAGAAATATACATAATTTGTGAAAAATGACAGGTAATTAAATGTGGACATACAATTTTAATGGATCTGGGTTTGTTGCCTTTCATTTGTCGTATCCCCAGTAAACTAGGCTTTTGCTTTTGATATTCAGCATGAAAAAATAAATCGATACTTCTTTCCGATTTTTGACTACACAAAAACAAAACCCTGTTGCACGCTCTCATCTACCTGACAAACAGTGGCACTCAATTACAACTGGAAACATCATACGAAATTAAACTCCTCACACATCATCACTCCAGAAAGACCAAAAATATTCATCCCACAATATACCGCACACAATCATAAGAAAAACAATCAAAAACTTACAGAAACACAAAAAAAAACAAAATTTAAAACAACAAGAAGAAACCCACACTCACGAGCCCACACAAATCTTTTCCACACGTCATTCATCCTGAAAGCCCAAGTACTCAAAATCCTGTCGCAATAACAACCACACTCTGATCGACTGTCTAAATGGTTTTCCTACCTTTACCTTTATTGAATTCAGCACGCCATTGTATGTCATGGGAGCCAAATAAGCATATTGAATTTGGGTAAAATGTAGAAGTTCAATGCAGAAGTTATTTAATTTGAATCTGAATTGATAACTCCTACTTAATTGTTATTAAATGTCTCAATTGTTATTAAGTGTAAAAAATACATTTTATATATTTTCAGATTCAAATAAATCTGAACACAGGGGCGGTGGAATCAAATTCAAGTGACAGCTTCAAAATGTTGAGGTCTAGCGATGGTCACAATTCGGCGTTCGCTAACTATGCCAGGTAAAATTTTATTTTAAATTTTGATGCTGTGTGAAAAAACCTCATCCTCTTTTGTGTCACCAACACAGCCGTGACAATGTAATGGTTCAAGTTAATCATGAATGTTAACCTTTCCCTTCCTGTGCTAAAAAAGTCCGCCCGTTCCGGTGCTGTGTATTCAGTACACATGTAAAAATGAGCAATTTAAAATAGGAAAAATAAGAATACTCATAGTCAATCGTTAAAATTAGTTAAATTTGAAGACAAAAGTGATAACAATTGAAATTTAATTGCTGGTAACATGAAACAAAAAAAATTGGCCGACGTTCACAAAACGGGCGAAGAGCGAGCGAGAGAAGTAGAGTGAGAGTGAGACGTGAATAGCGTCGCTTCCTCACCCATAGCGTTTTTTTAGAATCAATATACCTACGTCACGCGCTGGCACATGTTTGATTGTATTGGTGAATGTATTCTCGATTTTCATAAAATATCTCTGATGTGGCCGATAAGTGCTATTTTTTCATTCAATGCGTAAATGTATTACAGAGGAATGCCTAAAATCGGAACCCAGTATTTATTATATTTATAGAGATATTAAAGTTTTTAGAAGCAATGTATACTAGTTACACATCTCAGGGTAACAACCCCCAAAACATTTGCGAAGACCGAGAAAAAAATCCATTTGTGACATTGTAAACTTCGGTGCATTCAGAATAGATCTAAGGGTTTATTATTATATTACTGATTTATGAAAAGTAGAAAATTTTGTAATATTATATTTGCGTAAATTTTTATATTTCAGTCCGACGAACAATTTTTCAAGGAATGATAACAACACCTTCCCTAGTCCACCTGGATCCCAATCAGCATACAAAAATCCCTCGCCAAAGGTAATTATTTTCATCCATTTCATATTAGGTGACTGGTACATAAAATCACAATGTGACTCATTTAGGCTATAATATATATAAATGCATTATATAAAGTGAATATATATAATATATATTAAGTATGGGTGAGTAATGAAAGTTTAGAAAAAGGAAGAATTCTGCTATTTAGGTTGTATTTTATCACATGATAGAAGAGTTACGAGAGATATTGAATGACTTGTAGCGATAGGAAATAGTCTATTGGGCACTAAAATATTTATACTTGAACCGGACAACATCAAAATCTACCAAGTTGATAGTCCACAACAGTATTTTAGTACCAACTTTGGTGTATGGGACTGAATTAGGATGTAGAAATAGACTTCTTCTTCTTAGTGTCATGTCAGGTCTCCCCAACGCTGAATATCACCTGAGAGTAGGTATCTTTGTCCTCGGCAGTCCGAAAAAGATCCCCAATGCTCCTTATACCAGTCCAATCATGTATATTGCGAAGCCAGGAGATTTACCTCCTGCCTCTTCGACCCTCTATTTTGCCTTGGATGATCAGGTGCAGTAATTTGTACTTTGCCCCTCTGAGTACATGACCCAAATAGGACACCTTTCGGATTTTAATATTAGTCAGCAACTGTCTATTAACTTTGGCTCTTTGAAGAACCCTTGTGCTGCTGACCATATCCGTCCAGGGTATCCGTAACATTCTCCGGTGTATCCACATTTCGAATGCTTCCAGTCGGTTTATACTAACAACTTTGAGGGTCCATGATTCCACTCCATGCAATAACACTGACCAAATGTAGCATTTGACTAACCATTGTCGAAGTTTCAAGTTTAGATTATCATCGCAGAATACGCTTCTCATTTTATTAAAAGCCGCACGAGATGATTCAATTCTGCTCTTGACTGCAAAAGACTTATAGGAGCCAAATAAATGCTATAGAAATGCTTGTATTTAGAAAACACATGGGATGACAATGTATGACAGAATACTGAAGGAAATGATTATAAATGAGTGTGAACTTAAGACTGATGTGTTGAGTAAGATGAACAAGAGCACTCTGAGATGGTTTGGGCATGTGGAATGAAAGAATGAAGAAACTTACAAAACAGATATATAAAGCAAATGTGAGTGGAAGGCGTGAACCAAAGAAAGTGTTGTTGGATCAAGTGTATGATATTTTGAAAGAAAGAAGTGTAAAAAGTCAGAAATCGTAGGAGCTGTATGAGAGTCGATCAACGTAGATGAGGCGAATGTTGCGATAGGAAAGTCTGTTACTCTCTCCTCTCTGCCTACCCCAACAGGGACATGACGTGATAGTATGTATGTGTGAAATATATTTTTTTAAATTATCTTTCCATTTTATTTTATTTCTTGAGCAAGTAACACATTATTTTTTTTAAATATTTCATAAGGGTCCTCGGCGTAAATTTTAAATAATACAACTACTAACTCTTATAAGTCGGAGTTTACATTTTCCAGGGGCCTAAATTAAAAGTGTACTGTGAGGGACATGTATAACTTAGGATAAAATCAATCTTAAGAATTCAAATCACACTAAAACAAAATTAAAATCACACTAAAACAAAAGACAAACTAAAATCTCGCTAAAACAAAAGACAAATTAAAATCACACTAGAACAAAAGACAAATTAAAATCAGACTAAAATAGAAAGAGCATTTCAATCAGAAATGTTAAATTGATAAAGGACCATTCATTAATTTGTTGATACACCATATGCACTCATTAAACTATATATATAAACAAAGAAAAGACGCATGAAATTCTATTGCGTTGCATAATTTTCATATATTTTTAATTTGTAATGTAATTTTTTTCAAACGTATTTAGCTTTATTTTTTACTACTACGTTTAATGTACATTTAATGTACGTTTAATGTACAAATCTTTCCAACGACTGATAAATGTATATAATAGAAGTAAAACAAAATTAATACACATTTTCACAGAAGGACTGTTTATATTTTTTTTTAATTATTTCTTTCAATGGGATTTAATGCCACTTATGGATTTATTTGCATGGCCATTTTGTTTTGATTTCTTTTAATTAACCATAATTAAAATAATGTGCAAATTTATGCATTGATTTTTAATAATATATGTTTGGCAAAAATATTTTTTATGCTTATAATCGAAAGTACGGGGAAACAAGAACTATTTTTTATAATACAAATCATTACAAGACAATTAATGTATGTTGTTTTGCCGACACAAATATCGATTATACTCAAATATGTTGTAGTTAGTTAGTAGTCATATTTGTTTTTATGCAAATATCATTGGGTATATATATACAAACACACATCCCTCGATTTATGCGGAAGATACGCTCAAAGAACATTTGCATAAATCAAAATAGCTCAATTTGAGTCAAGAAACTTATACAAAACTGGAAGATGCATTTATAGAAATCTGCTTAAATTGAGACACAGAACTTATAAATGTTGCATAACCGTACCAAAAATGTGTAAAATGAATTTTACTAACCTGATAAAAAATCAAAGAGGGGCATTATAAAATATTTATATTACTTATTTCTTTTAACGTGATAACAAAATAAACTGAAAAGATGTATACTCAAGAAAATGTAGCATGGTCCCTGTGACGTTTGAAATATCATGTCTCGAAAGGGATGGGGTAAAATCGTTTTTTTTACAAATCGAATAGTTTATTTATAAATTGAAAAATTGTTTTTCTCTAAACTGTTGTTTTAATTCCTAATTTTCATTATACTGAATTTCTAATGTATTGTATGATTTGTATCTATCTTTAAATAGGCCAAGATCCACTAAGAATTAATACTTATTACAAACATTTTATTTTAGGTTTAAAAAAATCAAAAATCCAATTATCGTATACCCCATTCCTAGCCAATGCAGACTAACATAGTGACTTTTGACGAACCAAAAATATTATTTGATTTTAACAAACTGACATATTTTTGTTAATTTGTAACAAGATGTATTAATTTGTCATTATTGTTAGTTTAATGTAATGTATTTACCTAAATAACTTGCTATTTATTAGAATCGAGGCTTATATTAAAGTTGATGAAATAATTAAAATTACTGAACTTCGTTACAAGGTTGTAATGGGGCAAATTTGTGAAATGTCACAGGGATCATGCTACATTTTCTTTAGTATAGTGCTTTGATGTATGGAAGCGAAGCCTGACAGTAGACATTTATTGTATCGCTAATCTGAGTCTCTTCCGACCTGTGTTTAGCGCACTTATTGAGGCGAGTGCAGTCGTCCAGGTGTATAATTTACTAGGCAGTATTCAAATTATAAGGAAATTGATTGTCTTTTGAAAAGCATCTTTCTTAACCACGTAACACACATAAATCGAGGGATTCGTGTAATAAAGCTTAATATAAATTATGTATTTTATTCATATATTATATAACAATTTTTTACTGACAATACAAAAATATTTTGTAGTCTTATTCTGTATTGGTAAACATCTTTAGGAATCTAAAATAAAAACATTTAAGTTGAGCTTAATGTTTAGTAGAGCACAGTCAAATTGAACTTTTTTCATATGGCCATATTGAGATGTATTTAGACTAATTGTGATAATAATTAATGTTTTATCATTTTCATTGCATATGATTAAGTCTGGTATACTTAATGCCATGTAAGCAATTTTTTTCCAATCAATCATAATACATTTTAATGACTCGAATATTAAAACACCTGATTTATTGTAAAATACGCAGAAAAAAAATGTGATGTCAGTCAAGAAATTTCTATTTATTATTGTTTGGTCCTTCACCATAGGGTATCAAACGCAAATTCTATGGGTGGAAGTTAAATATTCTACCGCTACACAATGGAGATATTACCATATTTATTTATTTATCTATACAAGGTATGGTCAATTTCGAACATACCTTGTATAATTTAAAATATGAGAATAAATCAAACTCAATTCCAATATTACTAGATATTATTACAATGATTTATTTGATATTGCAACTCTCAACGATGCTTTCTATTTGTAAGCATTAAGTTGAAATATATACAGTAATATCTCTTTTAACTTTACCTCTGTAAATGATACCTCGTTATAAAATTATTTTTATTTAAAATGTTTAATTATTTACAACAAAAACTTTTTTTTTTTTTAATTATTTTTATCCAATTGTCTCATCCATTAGATGTTTTATGGGAAAATGATCCTGATTTTGTGCAAAACTGTGCAGTAAACATGTTCAATACTTTAACCTGTTATAGTAAGATGTAATGTGAAAATATTAGCCACTGAACAGTCGGATTTTTAACACGTGACGTAACACAATAACGAACTGTTCTATATGAAAATATAATAAATTCTATACGAAAATATATTCCGTTTGGAGAAAACAAATTCTCTCTCTCTCTCTTTGAATAATGGCCGTGAACTCCTATATATGAAGCAGTATACGCCAGTGTCGAGTGATGAGAAAACAAGTTGAAACAAGATCTGCCCAAACGACGCTCGAGAGAAACACTCCCAACAAGTCGAAACAAGATTTGCCCGAACGAGGCTCGGGCTTGTCAGTAGAAAAATTAACTTCGTGCCCGAGTCCCGCTCGGGCAAAACTGTCAAGTGGTTAAAAAGCAAAGTGATCGACGCTAGATTAGTTTTTATCCAAAACTTATTATATCACTCTTCTTTATTCACTTATATCCCTATTTTTTAGAGTTTTTTTAGAGTTTTTTTAACCTGCATAATGATACTTTTATACGTTTGCGTAAAAAAAAAAAAATATTTACATTTTGCCAATAAAAATAGTTTTTATTTAAAAAAAATCTATTTTTTTCGTTTAGGACCCTATGCTTGTAATTTGAGTGTTATTTTTATGTGCAATATAACAATAATTCTGTTAACATAAAGATTTTGAAGAATGTATCTCTATCGTTCAACGAAGTATTTCTGTAAACAACGATTAACAAAATAAGGAATACTGAATTTTGATCAAAGGGTCTCTCTCTCTCTCTCTCTCTTTGAATAATGGCCGTGAACTCCTATATATTATATGAAGGAGTATACGCCAGTGTGGAGTGATGAATCAATGGGTCAACTGAGTAGAACAAATCATTCTCTCTCTTTCTCTTTGAATAATGGCCGTGAACTCCTATATATGAAGGAGTATACGCCAGTGTCCAGTGATGACAAATCATTTTAAAAGAGAAAATGAATAATTCAAATATTTTGTGACAGTAATGTACAATGTACATATTTCTCTCTCTCTCTCTTTGAATAATGGCCGTGAACTCCTATATATGAAGGAGTATACGCCAGTGTCGAGTGATGATGTACATATTTAATTTGACATTTATGTTTTTTTCATTTTGGATTTTCTTCCATAGATCAAATTTGAAACTTCTTTCAGATTGAACCAACTGTAGATGAATCAAATACACAGCTTCTCAAATCATTACTTAGAATCAGTGAAAATCAGGGCGCGGTTCAAGTAAGTTTGACATGCTTGGAGATTCATACCATACCATATCATAATTCATATTGATTCATACGTTATAAACTTATACTTTTACATATATCAACGGATTCTGAACGAAAAGGCGTAACTTTTAATTGCGAATTTGAGATGAACGATAAAACATTTTTTTTTAATTACGAAAATATAAAACATGTAATAACATTGAATTCATTTTAAAGTTGTGATTTGAATCAATATAAAAAAGCTACTTGAAACGAATATGTTGTTTTTTTGATCCATACTTGCAAATTGTCACTTGGAAGATTATGCCTTTTAAAAAAGAATTCATTGGTGTGTAATTTATTTGAACCCTGAATTCATTGTTCTATAAATGTTGGCATCGAATACTAGATTGACAACAAACATTGTTATTTTATCTTTGTAACAAAAAATAGGAAACATTTTTTACTATATAAAGGTGAAATGTCGAAAAGCCTTTAATTGTCAACCCTTACAATAATTGTATTTTCATAAATTCGTATGTTTTAATTTTCTACCCATAAATTTTGTTTTGATTGTGCTTTTTCAAAGAGGAAACTTTTTTTTTTTTTTGGCGAATGTCTTAAAAATTTGCAGATTTTAAAATAAATACTGCTCTTTAGTTGCATGTATTGATTTTATCGATATAATATTATTAATATTTATACGATGCATGTGTAAAATATTTATTAATACAGTATTATAGTACAGGCGGTCCTCGACTTTCGTACCTAATTGGTTCCTGAAATGTATGAAAGTAGAGCAATGTAAAAAAAAAACATAAAAAAGTGTTTTTTAAATATTTGTTTTTACTGCGGTGTATTAGCATATAAATAAATAACACTTTATTAATTTGTATCTGGTGTTTTCTTTATCAATTTATCTATAAAGAAAACACCTCAACTGTATTCTTCTTTTTCTTTTCTTGTTAAAGAATTTTATAACACGCTGCGTCTTTTTCTATTGCCCTTCGTACATGAGATATACGCTCTCCATTGAAATCACATTCTTCCATGATGGTCAAAAATTTGTCAATATGCATGAAGGCTTCGTTCATATTCTTAATTGTCCAAGTCCAAGGAAGTACAGTACCCAGCCGTAAGTAATGCATATTGTTTGTAGAGCGTAATCTCTGTCGCACGATGCGCTAACAGTCCGGTATTGTAGTCACGATGTGGTTAGCGCATCGTGCGACAGAGACGACGCTCTATAAACTATATGTTTTACTTACCGCCGGGTACTGTACTGCAAATGTATCGCAAAAACACGCGTACTTCCATGAAATACACGCGTTTTTGCGATACATATTGATAAAAATCTAACTTTTAAATACAGTACTAATTGTATGAAAGTAGAATGTAGGAAAATCAAAGACCACCTGTATAGTATAGAACAGGGGTCTCCAAAATTTTTAGCCTAAGGGCCACACTGACTCCTCCACTAAGTCCCAAGGGCCAAGACCTAGTTAGCTCATCATATCAACATACTGTAGATTTGAATTACGCGCAAATTTTCGTATTGAAACTAGCCGGCGAGTAAGATATCTATTTTGAATGATTTACTTCCATTGTAAATTTTACAATATAATCAAAATAAACTATAACGGGCCGGATACTGGACATATCGGGATTGGTGGTGCTCGCGGGCGGTAGTTTGGAGACCCCTGGTATAGAAAGTCGAAGGCCGCCTGTATAGTATAGAAAGTCTAAGACCGCCATTATTGAAAATCATGTAAAAAAGAGAGAAAAAGATTAATGTAATTTTTGGTTTCTTGTGATGTTTGGTTTTTCTTCCCTTGTTACGTTTTCTACAGTTCTCGTGTCCAGTATGTTTTTCTACACATTAGCGAATGCAAGCGAGTGCCCAATCTGATGGCTATAGCTGTCACCTTCCTTTCCTTACACTTACACTCAACTCATTTATTTTTTTTGTAACAATTTTAACATTTCAACAACAGTGAGTTTGATTGTCGAATTAGAGCGCCCTCGAGGAGAGTCTCATCTCTAAACGGTGCTATATATATTGTGTTTTTATTATTATTATTATTATTATTATCAAGTAGGGGGAAAGAGCATGTTAAGGTGGTTTGCACATGTTGAACTTTTATTATCGTTGAAAATTTTATTATTATTTATGTCATATCGGAAGGTCAACAAAGGTTTCTTTGTAGTTTATCTTCCTGCGGTTTTCTTGCCAAATATGTTTTTTAAAACATATGCAGATGGGAGGAAGTACCTAATCTAATGGCCGCAGCCACTACATTCCTATCGTTACACTCAAATTATATTTATATTCATATTGCAATATTTTTAATATGTTGGAACGCCCTTGACGGGAGTCTGCTCTCTAAAACGGCACTATATAAATTGTCCTCTTATTATTGTGTTATTATTTATGTTATCTATTATTTGATATTGATCATATTGTTTATACAGTGTGGCCCAAAAGTCACTCCTCCATTTTAAAAGGAAATAACTTTTTTATTTCTTAACAATTCACATTTATTCTTTTATAAACGGAAAACGCACTTCTTGAAAATAAATTTCATTTAGTTTTAAAAATTACATCCTTTAAATAACTGCCATTTTGCTCTTCACACTGACGCGCTCTTTCTAAGGCGTGAACCATCACCTGTCGTAATGTTTCTTGGCTTATTTCTTCAATTTCTTCACGGATGTTGGCCTTCAATTGCTGAATGGTTCGAGGATTGTTACGGTATACTCTATCTTTCAAATACCCCCATAGAAAGAAGTCTGGAGCCGTTATGTCAGGTGAGCGTGACGGCCACTTGATTTCAGAGTTTCATGAAATTATCCTTCTTCCAAAAATTTGTCTTAAGAGTTCAATTGTCGGGCGAGCTGTATGGGCAGTAGCACCATCTTGCTGCCACCATATCTCTGGTGTGTCCTCGACTGTAGCACCATCTTGCTGCCACCATACCTCTGGTGTGTCCTCGACTGCGGGACGCACGAAATTCTCTAGCATTTCTCGATACCTTTCGCCATTGACGGTTAGTGGGCTTTCTGCCTCATCTTCAAAGAAATAAGGTCCAAGAGCTCTTTCCGCGTTTACACCACACCAAACCGTTACTTTTACGGGGTGCAGACTACGTTGGTGGACTATTCTTGGATTTTCTGTCCCCTAAAATTGCACATTTTGTTTATTAACAAATCCGTTTAGGTGGAAGTGGGCCTCGTCGCCCAAAATAAACTAAATAAAATTTATTTTCAATAAGTGTTTTTTCTGTTTATAAAAGAATACATGTGAATTATTAAGAAATAAAAAAGTGATTTTCTTTTAAAATGGAGGAGTGACTTTAGGGCCAATATTTATAAGGTTAGATTGTCAGAAAACAAATAAGTAAAGATCTTTTATTTAGATCATCTTTGAGGGAAGTCTGTTCTATAAATGGAGCTACTACCTTGATCAAAAAGTTTTAGGACTTTATTCATAAAATCGAAAATACAAGTTTATTCATCAAAATCGATATGGTCCCCTTCAAAGTACTCCCCATCGACTGCAACGCACTTACGCCAGCGCTTGATCCTATCCTCGAAACACCGCTGGTACACAATTTTCGGTATGTCCATCAGAGCCGTCTTCGATTTTTTCATGACATCCTCTCGGGTGCTGTAACGCATTCTGCGAAACGGTTTTTTAAGTCTGTTGAACAGGAAAAAGTCGCAGGGAACCAGATCAGGTGAATTCGAAGGCTGCTGGATAGTATTCGTGTTGTTTTTGGTCAAAAACTCGTGGAAATCATGTCTTTCGCAATTTCAACGCAGTCCTTTTTTGCATGAAATTGAGGTTTTTCTGCACCAGTTTTGAAGCGACACGTCTGAGGCCCAAATCACTAACCAAAATGTCTTGAACGAATCAATAAGCAATGTTGAAATCCTCTGCCAGCTCTCTGATGGTCAATTTGTGGTTTTCGGCCAACATTTCTTTGATTTTATCGATGTTTTCAACGGTTATCGACTGCCACTGCGTTTATCATCCTTTTTGATCAAGGTAGTATATGAGATGTTCTTTTTTATTATATGGAATGGTATGATTTTATTCACTCATTTAAATTACGTAAAAAGTTACGTTGCAAACTCAAGTATATTATAACTAGTTAATTGTCTACACCAGTGTTCCCCAACCGGTGGTCCACGGCCCGGTGCCGGGCCGCAGAGACTTTCCGCCGGGCCGCAAACAGTATGCCAAATTTCAAGAAATTCGCCATGCAAAAATATTAAATATAGGATTTTCATCCATGTCCTCAATAAAATCGAAACAAAGGGATAGACTGGGCGTGAATGCAGCACTTCGTCTGTCAGAGACAGCACTGCAGCCAAGAATATCCAATATATTAGCAAAGATGAAACAGCAGGTTTTCGCATTAGTTTGTTGCAAAAACCCCATGGTTTTTGTTAAATTTTAATTGTATCAGACAACACTTCTTCATTGGAGCCAAATCTCTCCCTGGAGCATCTTTTTGAGGTCTGCGAACAGCCAATAGAAACTGGGCGTCAAATCTGGAGAATATGGTGGGTGCGGAAGCAATTTGAAGTTCAACTCATGCAATTTGGCCATCGTTACCATCAACTTGTGACACGGTGCATAGTCCTGATTAAAGAGAACTTTTTTCTTCTTCATATGGGGCCGTTTTTTTGCAATCTCTGCCTTCAAATGCTCCAATAACACTATGTAATATTCGCTATTGATGATTTTTCCCTTTTCAAGGTGATCAATGAATATACCATGCGCATCCCAAAATACGGAGGCCATAACCTTCCCGGCCGACTGTTGAGTTTTTGGTCGCTTTATTAAAATTGTTTAACTGTATATTTGTCAATTATAGTTACATATGTCCATCTGTCACAATACAAGATTAAAAAATATTAAATAAAAAAAAAAACATTTTTATTTCCGAATGAGTGGTCCGCGAAAATTTTTTCCTTTTTTTACCGGTCCACAGGTCTAAAAAGGTTGGGGAACACTGGTCTACACTGTATTCCCATTAATATCACTTCTAGGTCTCGTGTAATAATCATTTTTATTTTTTAACTCAAGTACATATCCTTAAGTGCATTTTAGCAGAAAACAGATAATTTGTTTATCATCCTATTGATACTTGATACTTGAAGATAACTGTTACAAATAATAAATAATCAAGTGGTTAATAAATTAAGGTATAAAAACAAGTAGACTTGTTTTTTAATATAAAGGCGGCCCTCGACTTTTGCACATAATTGGTTCCTGAAAATGTGTGCGAATGTTCGAAAGTAGAGGGATGTAAAAAAAAACATCAAATGTTGAATTTTAAAATATTTATTTATCAATAATAATATTTATTTATCAATAATATATTAAAAATATTTATTTATCAATATACGAGGCATATCCAGAAAGAAGTGTACTGAATTTTTGTAGGTTACAATTTTTTTTATTTAAACAAAAAAATTACGTGGTTACCGTAGTACATATGTAAGCTATTTTTCGACATAGTCGCCATTCCTCTCAATGCAGGTGGTGAAGCGGGGTATCAACTTTTTGATGCCTTCCTCGAAGTAGTTTCCCGCCAACCCCTCCGTCCACTTCTCCACCTCCTCCTTTACCTCCTCGATTGGTTGAAACCCTTTTTCCACCCATGTGCAGCTTCAGGGAGGTAAAGAGATAGTAATCTGAAGGTGCTAGGTCAGGGGAATGCGCAGGATGGTTCAGGACATCCCATTTAAACGAGGCGAGCAGTTCCTTTGTGGCGTTGGCCGTGTGTGGTCTGGCATTGTCGTGCAGCAGGCAGACTCCCTTTGTCAGCATGGCTCTCCTCTTGTTCTGAATCGCCCTCCGCAATTTTTTTAGGGTCTCACAGTATCTTGCAGAGTTGATGGTCTTCCCTTGAGGCATATATTCAATTAAAATTATGCCTTGACAGTCCCAAAACACGGATGCCATGATTTTCTTGGCTGAAATTGTGGTTTTGAACTTTTTGGCGGAGGGTGAAGAGGTGTGACGTGACCGTTTTTAAACTCGCGACACCACTTGTACACACTCGTACGATTCATAGCTTTATCACCATATGCAGTTTTCACCTCATTATAAACCTCAACCGGAGGTTTTCCCTTCCAAACGAGATAACGGATGACGTCGCGTATTTTGCACTTGGCGGGAGATTGGATTGACATTTTTCACGAAACGTGTTGTCGCGTCGACAGTTCTCAACGTACTGACCTCGAACCGGTCTCGTTGCGGAGGGGAAGGGTCAGGCTTCACGGAAGTGTAGCCAACATGTCGAAAATAAAATCCATCCGGTCGTGAGAGCCTCAGTACACTTACTTTCTGGATACGCCTTGTACATACTTAAGTGAACGAGGCGTGTTTAAGTGCTTTCAGGTGTTTGCTTTATAAACTGATCAAGAGTTGAATACCACCTTTTTTTTATTTTCTTGATAAAGAGTTCTATAACATGCTGTGCATTTTTTTTGCATGTTGTGTAGTGCATGATATTGTCAAAATATAAAAGTCCGTTAATTCGAAGATCAGACAACCTAATTTCACGAAATAAATCGAATTATAAATTACTCGATCACTAAAAAAACTATTTCAATATGTCCTGCACTTTCGGCAGGGAGTATTGCAGCCATTCTATCTTACTGTATGAATATGTAAGACAAGTCAAGTTTTGTTGACGTATTACCACAATATTGAGACATAAAAACATATTCAATGGTAATTTGGTGATATTTGTCAAAAGTCACTACGTTAGTCTACATTGGCTAGGGATGGGGTATACGATAATAGAATTTTCGATTTTTTTATACCTGAAATGAAATGTTCGTAATTAGTATTAATTCAAAGTAGATCTTGGCCTTTTTAACCCTTCCCTTACGGTGATAAAAATAATACACGTGCTCCGGTGTTGGGTAGTGAGTACGCAATAAAAAATTTGCGATTTTAAATCGGAAAAATAAGAACATTCATAGATAATCCCCTTAATTAATTATAATTGAAGTTAAAAATTATAATAATTGAGATTTATTTGCTGAAAACATTAAAAAACCATCTGAAAACATTAAAAAACGCTCACGGAACGGGCGTACGTCTAACCTATTTGCAAGCCTAGAAGCTACTAGTGGCGCGGAACGTCAGTCGCATACCCCGGCGCTTACGCCTTTGCTTGCGACGTTGAGACAATTCAGCTCCTCGCAATTCAGTCTAGTATGCAAGAGTGAGATGCGAATATAGTGTCGCGCTTCCCGCATACTATTCACCTATCGTCAAGACGAGGCACTCGCAGCGTTTAAATGCGAATTGGTTTTTGATCTTTACAAAACACCTCGATGTAGTCGATAAATTCTGATTATTATTAATATTATTTTTTAAATCAATGCGTAAATATATTATGGAGGAATACCTAAATCTTAACCTTGTATTTATAGAGATATTGATGGTTATTAGAAGCAACGTGTAGAAGATACCCAACACAGGGAAGGAAAGGTTAAAGATAGATACAAATCATACAATACATTAGAAAGTCAGTATAATGAAAATTAGCAATTAAAACGTCAGTTTAGAGAAAAACAGTTTTTCGATTTGTAAAAAAAAAACGATTTTACCCCATCCCTTTGAGGCATGTTATTTCAAATGTCACGGGGACCATCCTACATTTTCTCAAGTATAATTAGGGAGAAAACATTTCATAATATGCGGTTTTTCAAATTAACAATAGAATTTTTTGCGAATAGTCAATTTCGAGTTGAAAGTGATGAAATAGAAAATTCTGAAATATACTTGTTAAAAATTATCGTTCTTCTATTTAATGGACTTTTACTTTATGTATAAATTGATTTAATTATTTTACTGTGCTTGATTTTATGTTAGTCAACCTGATTTCACTTTTGCTTGATAATATATTTTCTAATATCTATAGTATTTATGCTTACCGGACATAACATATTTTCAATTTACACATTCGAGTTCTTTACTAACTATTCTAAGAAATCACAGTATTTTAGTATGAGCGAGAAGACTTGAATATTCTTTAGAAAATATTTCATTTATTTATATTTTCAAAGTTTCAAAGCATTTAGCGAAACAGATATTGGATACCTGGCAAACCTTGTGACAAATTTATGCATTAAAATCTACTGTTAAAGGAGTATTCAACTCTAGAGGCGTGATTTTCGGGCGTTTTTTCAAACTAAATAAAAATAAAACTAAAAATATTTTTCCTATGAATTTTTTACAGTTTGATTGATGATTTGAGAATGTATAAAAAAAAATTTAAATTCAAGATGCTATCAGCTGTTATATCTTGGCTTAAAAAAGAAGGGGGTGAGCTGGTCGACATGATTTCGTAAACCCTTTCGCAAATCTGAAACAAAAATCATTCACAGTTTCTTGTTAAGAAATAATGTCGTTATTTATTGGTACCAAAGAGAAGGAAAAAAATTGTAAAATGGCGGCAGTCTGAAAAAAATTTCAATATTTTTACCCTTCTTTTTAATTTTATAAAAATAGTAAAAAAAATAGTTTTGGAGTTTCAAAGATAGTAACGATATAAAAACATGTATCGAAGTTTCATACCAAATTTGAAAGCGATCGGTTGGATAGAACTTGTGTCGACCAGGTCGAAAAAAGTAGTTTCGAGAAAAACGCGTTTGAAGTTTTGAAATTATTATCTGAGTCATTCCGGTGTGGCGTAATTGCTGCCTCATTTATAGCTATAACTTTTTAAATATTGAGAATTTTAAAATTTCAAAAAAAAATTGTATTATTATTGTTATTCCACTAATTACATTAATCACTGCGACACGTGTTTCTACCTCCCATCTTGATGCCTTCTTCGGGCAGAATGCTGTCTGAAGAGAGCCTCGAGATAGAAGGTAGAAATACTTGGCACAGTGATTAATGTATTTCGTGGAATACCAGTTCAGTTCGATCACAATACCCCTCAAACTGTTATGGGAGACAAAATAACTATTAACCCTTATCTTGGCAAAGTTCAATTTATCCAAATATTAACGTTTTTCTTTGGTGATTCTTTGTTATATGGTAAGTTATGAAGGAAAATTGAGGAATTAAATCACAACTTTTCCTTATAGTTTTTTTTATATGTAACACCCACGTTACATTGTCAAAATATCAATTTTTATAAAACACAAAAAGCACTATAAAATGATTCTATAATCTAAAACAATAAAAACATTTACATAGCTGAATTATCAACAAATAAAATGGTTTGAATAATTTTTCTCTACATGTAGTGATTAATAAGATATTTAAAGATTATTTACCCCAATTTTGAAATCGCGCCCAAGCTGTCCAGACATGTTGACCCGATGTCGTTTGAAAGCTTGTAGCGTTGTCAATATTTATCACCAGATGATACCACTGCACACAATAGTGCATGTATAGTATTTGAATGTGTTGCCATATTTGAAATTACGTTAGTTTCTGGATTTTTTTTGTATCCCTAAATTAGTGTAACACCTGTCTTACAATGCCATGATAAGGGTTAATGTCACTTATTTGGGTTAAAGAAGTCATTTATTTTAGTTTTGATTGGCCTGTTAACTTCTTTATACTAATGATAATAATCTTGAAATATTTCTATTTGGAATCTTCAGATATAGGGAGATCCCCTGAAATTTAACTACCCGGCTACTACCGTGATTTGGGTGGAAAATTTTGAATTAGAATTCATAAATATTTATTTGTGAAAAAAAACATTACGCCTAGAAAATAGCGAAAAATAGAAATAACGAATTATTAACTAAATAACGAGTTTTTCTAATTAACAAACTTTTACTATATATGTATATTAAATTTTAACCAGTGACAATAATTATGTGATAGCAAAAATATTAATTTTCAACAATTTTTTACAGCACCAGTCATTTGAACCTCATTTCTTCAACAAACAGCCCATGCTACAACTAATGCCAACCCAACCGCCCCACATGGCCCCGCCTGTACCTCTTCCCAATGCCA
The DNA here is from genome assembly GCA_949825065.1 of Odontocerum albicorne. Classification (NCBI taxonomy): domain Eukaryota; kingdom Metazoa; phylum Arthropoda; class Insecta; order Trichoptera; family Odontoceridae; genus Odontocerum; species Odontocerum albicorne. Next base: position 61,029,332 of record OX463838.1, on the reverse strand, counting down.
ATATCCCACCACACCTCATCCCCCCGCATCTCATGCCCATGCCCCACGGACCCGTACAACCCCTACCTCCCATGATACAGAGCCATCAAAACTTCCTCCAAATGGTTTATCCGAATAATGCAGGACAAATGAGGGTTGTAAGTATTTCGTATTCCTGCTTTTTTTCTGCATGGACGTAAATAACATTATTTTCTATTTTATTTACAACATTTTATTACCATCGTTATTAGGTAGGCAGATATAATTTAACGGCTTCTGGTTCACAGGACTGGTTTAAAAGACTGGTTCACAGGTAAACTCGACCAACACCAGTGAATAATAATAATAATAAAAGGACAATTTAAGATTCAAGTTTTATGAGGGCTGATCGTTCAAAAATTTCCAACATGTCAGGATAGTCGACTCCTGTCAAGTTTTTACGTACACATACATAAATATCATCACGCCATACACAACTTAGTCTCTTCTACATCCATACAACTTTACCAATTCTCTGACTTTCTACATTTCCTTCCTTCGGAATATCATTCACTTGATCCGACTACACTTTCCTTGGTCTTCCTCTCACATGCCTCCCGCTCGTTTTTGCACTATGTATCTGCATTATTAGTTCATTCATTCCACATGCCCAAACCATCTCAGCATGCTCTTATTCATCTTAACACATCAGCCTTAAATTCACATTCATCCCTTACCACTACATTCTGTATTTTGTCACACCATATATCCGTCTCACCACTACATTCCGTATTGTGTTACACATTGTCACTCCATAACTCTGTCTCACCACTACATTCCGTATTGTGTCACACACTGTCACTCCATATATCTGTCTCACCACTACATTCCGTATTGTGTCACACACTGTCACTCCATATATCTGTCTCACCACTACATTCCGTATTGTGTCACACTTTGTCACTCCATATATCTGTATCACCACTACATTCCGTATTGTGTCACACATAGTCACTCCATAACTCTGTCTCACCACTACATTCCGTATCGTGTCACACATTGTTACTCCATATATCTGTCTCACCACTACATTCCGTATTGTGTCACACATAGTCACTCCATAACTCTGTCTCACCACTACATTCCGTATCGTGTCACACATTGTTACTCCATATATCTGTCTCACCACTACATTCCGTATTGTGTCACACACTGTCACTCCATATATGTGTCTCACCACTACATTCCGTATTGTGTTACACATTGTCACTCCATATATCTGTCTCACCATTACATTCTGTATTGTGCCACACATTGTCACTCCATATATCTGTCTCACCACTACATTCCGTATTGTGTCACACATTGTCACTCCATATATCTGTCTCACCATTACATTCTGTATTGTGTCACACATTGTCACTCCATATATCTGTCTCACCACTACATTCCGTATCGTGTCACACATTGTTACTCCATATATCTGTCTCTCCACTACATTTCGTATTGTGTCACACATTGTCACTCCATATATCTGTCTCACCACTACATTCCGTATTGTGTCACACACTGTCACTCCATATATCTGTCTCACCACTACATTCCGTATTGTGTCACACTTTGTCACTCCATATATCTGTCTCACCACTACATTCCGTATTGTGTCACACATAGTCACTCCATAACTCTGTCTCACCACTACATTCCGTATTGTGTCACACATTGTCACTCCATATATCTGTCTCTCCACTACATTCCGTATTGTGTCACACATTGTCACTCCATAACTCTGTCTCACCACTACATTCTGTATTGTGTCACACATTGTCACTCCATATATCTGTCTCACCACTACATTCCGTATCGTGTCACACATTGTCACTCCATAACTCTGTCTCACCACTACATTCCGTATTGTGTCACACATTGTCACTCCATAACTCTGTCTCACCACTACATTCCGTATTGTGTCATACATTGTCACTCCATATATACATCTCAATGCACGCATTTCTACAGTATTTATTCGGCTCCTCGTAGTCTTTTTCCAGGTCCACGTGTCACCCCCATACAACAAAGTTTGCTCCAAAATACTATTATGGACTATCATCTTAGCAGATTTTGATACTGTCTGTTTCAAACATATATTTTTAGTGCCCCATTGACTTTTTTTCTACCTCAACTCGAAAATCATCTGAGAAAATACTACCCGAATCTTCTCAACTTGCTCCAATCTTTCATTACTAACCCATATATTGCATTTACTTTTCCTTTCACACTTTTCTATCACTATTTTAGTTTATATATTAGTTTTAATCCGCAATTGTTAAATATTTTGCTATATGAGCTTGGTAAACAACGTATTGTGTGCCGTTTGACAATGCTTTTGTATAGTGAAACAGGCCTGTCTCTTTAATTTTATTTTATTGTGTAGGATTTCTTCAGTGTTAAATCATTGTTTTAAAATTGAGTTCTAAAATACCAAATTAATTAATTATACTTGAGAAAATGTAGCATGGTCCCTGTGACGTTTCACAAATTTGCCCCAATACAACCTTGTAACGACGTTCAGTAATTTTAATTATTTTATCAACTTTGATATAAGCCTCGATTCTAATAAATAGCAAGTTATTTAGGTAAATACATTACATAAAACTAACAGTAATGACAAATGAATACATCTTGTTACAAATTAACAAAAAGATGTCAGTTTGTTAAAATCAAATAATATTTGGCGACGTTCGTCAAAAGTCACAACGTTAGTCTGCATTGGCTAAGGATGGGGTATACGATAATTGGATTTTCGATTTTAATCGATTCGATTTCAATTATACATAAAATTAAATGTTCGTAATTAGTATTAATTCATAGTGGATCTTGGCCTATTTAAATATAGATACAAATCATACAATACATTAGAAAGTTAGTATAATGAAAATTAGGAATTAAAACGTCAGTTGAGAGAAAAACAATTTTTCGATTTATAAAAAAAAAAAAAAATCTACTTTTTCTCAAGTATAGTTTGAAAGACAATCATGATAGAATTATGAATAAAAGAAGATTGTACATGATGATTTGTATGAACGCTGAAGAAGTTAATAAAGTTAACGTGGATACAGAACTGTAGAATACTGTTATCTTTGCTTTCACCGCAAAGAACAGGGCATGTTCCTTACGAGAAACTTGGGTAAAACATGATTATTACTTTAGATTTAATCATTTGAACCTATGGAAGAGAGAATTAATCATTTTTCCACCGTCAGGACGGCTGGAATTACAAATGTATGTATACACAGATGGAGGTGATCCAGAGTCAACAGTTCTTCAACAGCAACCGGCCAGTGATGGCTCCCAACAACCTGCCGGCGATGGCTCCCAACAACCTGCCGGCGATGGGTCCCAACAACCTGCCGGGGATGGCTCCCAACAACCTGCAGCTGCCCTTCCCGCAGAAACTCATCCATATGGAAGGAAATTGCCAGGCGGGACACAATGTAAAAAAATCTTTGGAGTTCAATTGCTCAACATATTGCAATCAATTTAGTGCAAAGAAATCATCGTTTTATTTCATTTATAACGAAACAGTATTAACCTTTCCTTCCCTGTGTTGGGTATCTTCTACACGTTGCTTCAAATAACCATCAATATCTCTATAAATATTATAAATACAAGGTTAAAATTTTAGGTATTCCTCCATAATATATTTACGCATTGATTTAAAAAATAATATTAATAAAAATCAGAATTTATCGACTACATCGAGGTGTTTTGTAAAGATCGAAAACCAATTCGCATTTAAACGCTGCGAGTGCCTCGTCTTGACGATAGGTGAATAGTATGCGGGAAGCGCGACACTATATTCGCATCTCACTCTTGCATACTAGACTGAATTGCGAGGAGCTGAATTGTCTCAATGTCGCAAGCATAAGCGTAAGCGCCGGGGTATGCGACTGACGTTCCGCGCCACTAGTAGCTTCTAAGCTTGCAAATAGGTTAGACGTACGCCCGTTCCGTGAGCGTTGCCAGATGGTTTTTTAATGTTTTCAGCAAATAAATCTCAATTATTATAATTTTTAACTTCAATTATAATTAATTAAGGGGATTATCTATGAATATTCTTATTTTTCCGATTTAAAATCGCAAATTTTTTATTGCGTACTCACTACCCAACACAGGAGCACGCGTATTATTTTTATCACCGTAAGGGAAGGGTTAAAGATCACAATAATATGACAACAATGTTAATTTAATACCAATACAATAAAAGTGCATTAATTTGAAATTCAAAGGTCCAAATTTCACAAAAAAAAAATCTTATTACATGATCACCTAAAAAATAACAATTTGAATTTGTTATAATTGTTTTTTATCAAACACTGCTATTTCACTTTTTGTAACGGTATAACCCTACCGGTTTCAAAGCTTTCACCTCATCTTCAGGGGAGCACAAACGAGACTGAATTCTGTTCGAACTGGTACCGATATACACCCTTCAAACGGTTGGGGAAATTCAGGTTGGGGACTGAGGGCTGAGGGAGGCATGGGACGATCTAGGCCAGCAGCGGAGAGATTTTTGGGATATATGTGTTTACCAGATGTTCACCTCGATGCACTGAATCTGTCCAATTTATTTCTGTTACTTCAGTCAGTACATCGAGCCGAACATCTGTTAAACACATATATCCCAAAAATCTCCACTGCTGGCCGAGAACGTCCCATGCCTCCCTCAGCCCTCAGTCCCCAACCGTTGAAGCGTGTATATAGGTACCAGTTCGAACAGAATTCAGCCTTGTTTGTGCTCCACTGAAGACGAGGTGAAAGCCTTGAAACCGGTAGGGTTATCCCGTTACAAAAAGTGGAATAAACAGTGTTTGATGAAAACAAATTACAATGTCTTTAAACCTCCACAATATTAATGCCTTAATTATAAACAATATAATTTGAATTTGTGTGGAATTTCCCAACGGCTGGGACCATCGCGGCAATTTTTTCTTACTGTAAAAATAATATAGGTCAAAGAAAGTTTTATCAATATATTTCAGCAATATTATAATGTAGATTCTTAAAACGTGGTCCTTTTTCTTTTGTGAAACAGCAACTTTTTTTTACGTTTTGTATAGTGCGTGATATTGTCAAAATATAAAAGTCCGTTAATTCGAAGATCAGGGGACCGAATTTCACAAAATCGATCTAATTACTCGATCACTAAAAAACAATTTCAGTATGCCCGCCACTTCGAGTTGGGAATATCGCAGTCATTTTTTCTTACTGTATAAATATGAAAACATGTACAGTACCCGGCGGTAAGTAATACACATCATTTGTAGAGCGTCGTCTCTGTTGCACGATGCGCTAACCGCATAGTGACTACGATACCGGACTGTTAGGGCATCGTACGACAGAGACGACGTTCTACAAACTATTTGTATTACTTACCGCCGGATACTTTAAAGTTTCGTTGACATATTTCCGCAATATTGAAACAATAACTTATTTAATGTTAAATTGAAAAAAAAAGCTGTACTATTATACTGTGATTCATGGGTAGCCAACATGTATGATTTAAAAATTTGTTACTTATTTACACAGATTTACTTGTTTACTATAAGTATGGGAAAGCCCACTATGAACCAATCACAGGTTGGTCCTTGTTGGGTTTCCCCATACTCACGATAATAATCTTGAGATATTTCGATATTGAAACTTTTGATATAGGAGAAGCCGCTGGAATTTAACCAGTTATCCTGCTGCTAGGGCCTGCTTCTACATGGATCTGTGATTTGGGTGGACAATTTTGAATTATTAGAATTTATAAATAATTTTGGCCAAACAATTACGAAATGTACAATTTTTCGAATTAACAGTAGAATTTATTACGAAAAGTAGATTTCGGAAAATGGCATAAAATACGGAATACAAATTATCGCTTATCTAATTAGCAAACTTTTACTGTATAACAAAAACTTGCATTCAACTCATAGAAATCAAATGACAAAATCAACACATGTGAAGTTTGCCATAACATATACATAGTTTTAACACATTTTACCAACTTGACAGAAGACAGTTATTGAATTGGAATCGTTTAAATAAAATCTTGCCCATTAATATGACAGTCGTCTAAGTGACCTATCCTTGATGTCCCAATCCAGAGATTTCAAACGAGGTCCAATCCGTGTGCTTGCATTGTTGAATCGTTGATGAGATAATCTCTAGAAAGTTGAGACAAATCCTATGTGCATTTATACAGCTTAGATAAGGATCAAAATTACTACCGTGGTAGTCCAATTTATTTATATCCTGCATACCGTAGACCAGACCTATGCAAAAAATATTTTTGCTTTAGGACCCTTTTGATAATTTTAATAGAACAAACCGCCAAATAAAATACATTTTAACAAACGAAATTTACACTACACTACGAAAATCACACAAGCCGTCTCATGCATCTGTTCAGGGCTAAAAAAAGATGATTTTTAGGTTAATGCAGATTTCAATTAAAAAAAAACCAATTATACAAACAGAAAAAAATTGTTTACATGAATAAATATTTATTATAACTCGTAGGACACATTAAAATACGAGGTGTGCCGTATGTGGCTCCTAGGCCATAATTTATAACTAATAGAACACATTCAGATACGAGGTGTGCCGTATGTGGCTCTTGGGCCATAATTTATAACTAGTAGGACACATTAAGATACGAGGTGTGCCGTATGTGGCTCTTGGGCTATAATTTATTATAACTTGTAAGACACATTAAGATACGAGGTGTGCCGTATGTGGCTCCTAGGCCATAATTTATAACTAGTAGGACACATTAAGATACGAGGTGTGCCGTATGTGGCTCCTGGGCCATAATTTATTATAACTCGTAGGACACATTAAGATACTAGGTGTGCCGTATATGGCTTCTGGGCCATAATTTACTATAACTCGTAGGACACATTAAGATTCGAGGTGTGCCGTATTTGGCTCCTGGGCTTTAATTTATTATAACTCCTAGGACACATTAAGATACGAGGTGTGCCGTATGTGGCTCCTGGGCTATAATTTATTATAACTCGGACACATTAAGATATGAGGTGTGCCGTATGTGGCTCCTGGGCCATAATTTATTATAACTCGTAGGACACATTAAGATATGAGGTGTGCCGTATGTGGCACCTGGGCCATAATTTATTATAACTCGTAGGACACATTAAGATACAAGGTGTGCCGTATGTGACTCGTGGGCCATAATTTGCCCAGGGCTGTCATAGGTAACGAAGATCATTGAGTGACATTCTCGTTAAGTCACATTTTTTCGCTATTATCGAGCGGTTATCGAGTAGTTATTGCCTTCAAGTAAAAGCATACGCTTAATGGTAAATAATGCAAAAAAATATGTATCTTTTAATCTTCAATATCTGTTATTGGCTCCTTAGTCATCCCTTATAAATTTTTAATAAACTGCAACGAAATCATAGTGCCATAAGTTGTTATAAGGACTATAGTTATCTATTTTCTAAATGTGTATCCTGATGCACAAATCCTGTTGACGATTTGGCACCTTGAGTTAGTGAAGAGGAGACTTATAATTGTGATGCTTCTTCTTCAACTTCAAGCGACACCTGTTGCTTTTTTATAATAGATTTTTGACTAACCTGAATAATCTGCATTTTGATTAACATGAATGAACTGATTTTAACTCCAGAATATGCTTTTTTTTTATTTTAATTGTTTTTAACTATTTAATATTTCAGGGTCGATTGCCAAGTATGGCAGACCCCAGAATGGTTGCACCCGCTAACCCAGCGATCCCCACCACCTTTATCCCCCTGCAGGCTGTGAGACAAAAGTAACTATAATTATTTACTAAGCTTTTTCTTTAATATACACAAGTTACTCATTATTCACTCATTAAATTACAGGTTACCCTCGTTATACGTGATCCCACTTTATGTGAATTCGTTATAAAGCTATTTAAATAAAATTATAAAAAGCCAGTTTGAATTTTGTAACTGTCTGGTGAATGATGAAATGCATGCTCACTAGCAGACTGTTTTGTGCATATTTCAAATATATTTGTCTTAACCTCTTGAGTAGTAAGATATTAATGAAAATTTTAAAACATCGTTTGTTCAGTTGGTAAAACATGTAACTAGCCGATAAATTATTTAATTGTGTGGTATCATCAATAGATATCATCGTTAGTTCAAATTCTAACATAATCTGGGAATATTCGAGAAATAATCACTGTGCCCCAACCACGGGGCCATACGCTATCTGACTCAGTATTTCATGGCCCCACGGTTGGGGCGGTACTCACGGAGAGGTTAAGATTCAAATCAATTCACTTTTAGTTGATTTTTCCTACAATCAATAGCGTAAAACGAGGGATAACTTTATTTTTAATGTAGTGGAATGAAACATGGATGTGGAAAAGGACTGATTGAAGCTGTGAAAATGCATGGTTATAGTTGAATATGTGGTGTGTCAATGTATGACAGGCAGGTAAAGTCTGAACTGATGGACTAAGAGTTGTTAAACAAAGACTAAAAATTGTTTAACCTTTCCTTCCCGGTGTTGGGTATCTTCTACACGTTGCTTCAAATAACCATCAATATCTCTATAAATATAATAAATACAAGGTTAAGATTCTAGGTATTCCTCCATAATATATTTACGCATTGATTTAAAAAATAATATTAAAAATAATCAGAATTTATCGACTACATCGTAAGTATTTTCTGAATATCGGAAACAAATTCGCATTTAAACGCTGTGAGTGCCTCGATCTTGGGTCTTGACGATAGGTGAAAAGTATGCGGGAAGCGCGACACTATATTCGCATCTCACTTTTGCATACGTCACTGAATAGCGAGGAGCGCAATTGTCTCCACCTCGCAAGTGTAAGCGACGCCCGAGTTAGCCCCCAACCCTGCCGCGCTGCAGTAGCTGTTGAGCTGGCAACGAGACTAGACCTACGCCCGTTCCGTGAGCGGTACCAGATGGTTTTTTAATGTTTTCAGCAAATAAATCTCAATTATTATAATTTTTAACTTCAATTATAATTAATTAAGGGGATTATCTATGAATGTTCTTATTTTTCCGATTTAAAATCGCTAATTTTTGATCGCGTACTCACTACCCAACACCGGAAGAAGCGTTTCATTTTTATCACCGTAAGGGAAGGGTTAAAAGAGCACATTGAAATAGTTTAAGACACGTTAAATAAATTGTGACGATGAAAGACATAAACTTGAATAGCGGTCTTGGTAGAGAAAGTAAGGAAAAAAAAAATGTTTGGACCACTTTAATTTTAAATGAAAAGATAAGGTGCTCTAATATATGAATGTAAAGAAAGCGAAGGGTTGTCACGATCGGCAAGTGTGGTGCTCAGTCCTCGCTGCTTACCCTGATAGCGAATTGTTGTGATTTATGTGCGTTTGTCATTTAAGTATAAGTATTGCGTTGTCCGGAAAGTGATTTCGTAAAATTTGACTTAAAATTACGAAATTATTTATTATTTTCCGAACAACTTATTAACAAATTTTTTGTTTGCAGTATTTTTTTAATTGTTAAATTTAACCTGACACTCATATGTCTCAAGAGTGTGGTAAATATGACAAGCAATAAACCTTATATGGCTGTCGGATTTTCTATAAATGAACATTTTGATTAAAATCTGATTTAATTGATGAGCGAAATTAATAATTAATAAAAGGAACATTAATTCCAAATTTAGAAACATAGAGAGTTAAAAAATACCTTCAAAATGTTGATTTATGTAATATTTATCCACTACTTATTGACTTATTTACATGTATATATAAAAGGTCTTTCAAATAGAGCGGCTTTTTTTTATTCTTAGATAAAACACAGATGGCGTCGCGAACTTGCCTGGGTCTTGCAACATTTGAGAAGTGTAATGTATGAGATTTATAAAAATAGAGTCGTATACAATACAACAACGCGTTCAAATTGTTGAATTATTTTATGTATTGTAATCTCCGGAAACGGTGATGTTAATTGGCCACCAAGATCATGTGATCTGACACTGTCGGACTATTTTCTCTGGGATTACGTGAAAAGCCAGGTCTATAAGAATGACCCCCGATCAATTCCTGAGCTGAAGGACGAAATTATTCCCGTTATCGGTGAGTTAGAACTGCAATTATGCCAAAATTTCATCGAAAATATTGACAAAAGAGTGGACACCTGTGGAGCTGCAAGAAGTGAACATTTGGCGGATATTGTTTTTAGTGTTTAAATATCATACATTATGCTTCAATGACCAATTAACAGTTTTTTTAAATCAAAGCAAATTGTTTATTTTATTCAAGAATTAAATAAAATAGAATTAAAAAACCGCTCAATTTGAAAGACCCTTTATGTGCAAAAAGAATCCAGCCTATATTTGACCTGTTTTGAGAGATAACAGCATGTTACACATTTTGTCTGTTTTGAGAGATACAGCACATGGTATGTCACCTGTCTTCCAATCTGGGGGCTGCGGATTCGATTCCTGTTGATATTCAATTATTTTCAAAGATCTTCAGTCTGGTTTTCACTTAGTCTCTTCAACATCTAACTGACTTGTTGAGGGAAATTACCACATGACAATAAACGCATCAGATTATGATATAATCTGCACATTAAAAATAACAAAGTACTCTCGAGGCGATATTATATTATAACAGTGCTTTACAAGTCATCTATTTATTGTATAGGCTTATATGGAATAAGATTTATTAAAACTAAAATTAACCAATTTTATTACTTTGAAATTCTCTCACATAAAAAATTTAAGTAAAAATTCGATATTTAAAATTGACCTAAACATGTGTTTTGTGGGTTGGATCCTTTATGCACGTATTCATCCTTCAATATCACATAATATTATGAGTATGGGTCAGGTGATGTAATCAGGTCAGGTTATAAAGCAAAACCTTCCAATGGAGTGACTTACAGTAGAACCTCGAACATCCGGATTTGCGATTATCCAGATTAGATAAAGTACATTTAAAAAAAAAACACAAAAAAGTGTATCGTATCAATCTGTTGTGTAACATGTGACAGCAGTGCCATCTATCAAAGAGTACCAAACTAATTCATACGCTAATTAAAAATTTCATTTACCCCTGTCATATTTTTGTCCAATGAATTTTTGATTCCCAGCGAATCGTATAAAATATTAACAATCGTCTATTGTTGAAATATTTTAAATATCTCTCCAATTTGAAAAGCGAACTTCATAAAAAATGTAACTTTTTAGGTGTGGAAACATTTAGAACGGGTTTCTTTGTAAAAATATGATAGTCAAATAAAATTTGAATAGTTTTCGAGCTAAAATGTAATGTGTCAAATTCTTAATAAATTGTAAGTTTTTTTTATGGTGAGCAATCGCTTCAACTTTTCCAAGCAAACCTTGAAAGAACTAGTAAACTCTTATTCAATTCTGACAGTCATAACATTCACCTGGCTTTTCACCTGGCCCAAAGGATTTCTTATCACTTACAAGTTATTTTTTATCAATGTTGTGTTGTACTTTAATATATGATATTTAATGTTTTATGTGTTTCAATATATAGACTTGCTGATTTGACTGCGCTTGCAAGGAAAAATAGTCTTTTGCCAAGAGTGCTCTTTTGATAAATTTTTTCACGTATTAAAAAAAAATTATGCATTTATTGTATAGATCATTTAGCCAGAAGAGTCATTTTGCAATAGTGTGAGTAACACTCTCTGTATTACACAACTTATGTAGTGGTTTTAGAATGCCACACGATTGGTTTGCCCAGAGCGCACTTTTGTATTGTTGTTAAAATACTCGGTGATTAGAAAAACACTTACCATGTCGAAATTAGGAGTGTGATTTTTGTCTAATGTAATGTATAATTAAAAATTTCTCAAAAGCTTAGAATGTACTTTGTTATAACTTAAAGTTTCCTAGAATTTAGTATCACTCCATCCACTATTTATTATTAAAACTTTATTATTTGACATTGTAATTATGATACATTAATATGTTAAATAATCTTACATTCATTTCATTTTTATGTGCTATAATCTAACTAAAGCTTACGAACATTTTTACTTTATAATACTTGTACTTATATTTATTTTTAATCTTGAAAAATTCCATTATGTTATTTAATATTTCCTAGAATCTGCCATGCCTAAACAATTAATATGTTAAATAAACTTACTTTCATTTTATTTTTATGATTATTACAATTTAAGCTAACAGCATTTTTAATTTGCTTTTTCACTTCATTAAAAAAATTATGTGTCAAGTTTTTGTAACTGTACTGTTACTCGCACTATTGCAAACTTACTCTTCAGGCTGAATGATCTATAATACGATAACGATATTTTATTCAGTTTACTCTGCAATCATCTCGTATTTGTTATTTGTTGTTATTCAGCAAGACCAAAAAGTGTAGAATGTAATGTACGTTTCTACTTGTGTTCTCAATTACTGGAATATAATGGTAAGCTGACATCTTGTCTACTTGAATTGGAAATACTGTAAAAGTCCATCACTAAATAAAACAATTTGAAGTTACGCGACACTTCCCAACAGCTGGGAATATCGTGGCCATTTTTTTCTTCCTTTAAATATAAAGTAAAGTTTTGTCGACATATTTCCACAATATTGAGACGTAACATATTTAATGGTAAATAATTTTTTATTTTTATGTACTTTTATTCATAAGAAAATGCATTTCATTTTAACATGGTCACTTATTTGCACAGAAAAACTTGTTTATGTTTGCTCGCGTAATATAAATACGTGGGTCGTCCAGAAAGTAAAGAACGTTTTGGCATAACTAAATAAAAACAAAAGATATCAACACAAAACTTTATTTACAAATTCACAGTACCTTACTCTATTTTTCAATGTAGTCGCCGTAGCTGTCGAGGCACTTATTGTAACGTGGAACCAATTTTTCAATTCCGATGTTATACTCTTCTACCGCCAAAGATTTGAGCCAGGATGTCACTTCTTGTTTGAGGTCTTCATCGTTTGCAAACTGTTTTCCAACCAAAAATTCCTTTAGTTTCGGGAATAAGTGAAAATCACTCGGTGCCAAGTCAGGGTTGTAAGGAAGATGTCCAAATATGTCCTACTTAAGACGTTGAAGTTCTCGCTGTGTTCATGCTGATGCATGAGGCTGCACATTGTCATGAATCAAAACCAGCTTTCCCGACAACATTCCACGTCTCTTGTTTAGGATGGCGCGTCGTTGAAGAGTTTCACAATAGGCCTATGAGTTTATTGTGTGTCCTCTTGGCATAAACTCCACGTGGATTGGTCCCAAAAAACTTTTGCCATCACTTTTCTGGTGTTGAGATTCAGTTTTTCTTTTCTGAGCACACATTTTTTTGTAGCCAAGGTGCTCTGTCACTATTTCATGTAGGAGCGATCGTGAAATTTGTGAGAAAGATTCATGTACTGCGCTTAAAGTTGCCTATAAATTTCGATAGGCCGAACATTTTGTGCATTCAGAAAACAAATGACGCTACGCACTTCACATTTGGCGGGATTTTCAATGGGCGCAGCCATTTTGAAAGGTTACAGAACAATGACGAACGACCGTTCAGCAACAAAACTCGACTCGCACTGAATCGGGGGAAGGAGCTAACTGGCGGGCATACGATCGCGGCGATGGGGGATCGGCGCAGGATGTGGTGCGCGATCGTTCTTTACTTTCTGGACGCGCCTAGTTTATTACGCCTGCATATGTTTTTGGGAAATAGAAAATGGTGAAAAATACGAATTATCGTGGTTCTAATTGACCGACTTTTATTGTATTTATTTTTCAGTGACATATCTGTAATAGTTTGTAAATGAGATTTTTGCGTAGTTTGTATGTAGATTGGGATGTGTCTTTTATTTATTAAGACTCTTCCTTATCCACTTTCTAACTGCGTAAAAATTTCATTCATATAATAGTTGTATATTAGATTAAAACCTTTTTGTATACCTTGCTGCGATTTATGTATTCCTGATTGATCTGACAACTTCGCTGATGATGTGTCGGAGGTTTCCACTCCAACTTGGTGGGATATTGTGACGTGAAATTCAATATGTTATTCGCTGATTACAGTTATTGCGGTGCCGTAACAATGTATTTGATGTCCGGATGCCCTATATTTATGACGTGAGTTATTTCATCTTTTTATCTATCGGAATGTGCTGACAAGGTGACAGTTGTCAATGCTGGAGAGTTCTCTGTATTGGTATATTTTTTATTTTTTTTTATCTACACTTTTTGGTCGAGCATTAATTTAAAAATAATAATGATCACTGACAACATCTACCTCAAAGTTCATTATTTTTTTTCGAGAAAAAGACACTTTCGTAGAACTTGAATCATTTTTCAGTCTTTTGATAAGCATATTTTTCCCCAAAAAGTTTAGTATATTTTCAAATTTAAATGTCTGTAAATTTGTGATATAGTGATGGCGCCCGTAGATGCTGCGAAAGTGCCGCATCCCCTAATGGTTGAATGTTCTTCTTCTTCTTAAACTTTCTGTAGACTCTCAAGAGTCTGTTACTGCAGGATTGTCCTGAGATGCTGAGCTCCAGCTATCTCCATCGTTTCGGGGGTCTCCCTGGCGGACGCCGTCCATCCGGCACCCCATGCAGAGCTATGAATGGAATTCTTGTGGAATTCATTCTCTGTACATGTTGGTACCAGTATCGTCGATGCTGTCGTCCCCATCTGACCACATCTTGGATCTCACAGACCTCTCGGATTGTGGTGTTCCTTACACGATCACGCAAAGTCTTCCCAGAAATAGCGCGCAGAGTTCTCATTTCCGTTGTCCTTAGCATACTTTTTGTCCTGACAGTGTCCGCCCTCGCTTCGATGCCATATGTGAGGATAGGTCGTACACAGGTCTTATAAATGTGTACCTTGCTGTCCTGGTTGAATGTTGTTTATGCAAAAAATAAACTATTTGGTCTTCTTAAATTGTCGTAGCATACAAAATAATATTAACAAAGCTCAACTTTTAGCTTATATTATTTCAATATCTTAACTTTTAACAAGCGCAGGTGTTTTCTGAACATCAACAGCATCCCTCAACTCAAAAATGTCGCCACGCCACTGTAATATAGTATTGCGTTACATATTACACTGTAATTTAGTATTGCGTTACATATTACATTTGTTGTTCTCAATAATTTTATTTTCACAATTAAAAATTTCAAACTGTTTTAGTCTTTATTTGGATGAACTTTTTATCTTCTTCTTCAGCCGTCTCTCCACTGCTGGATGTAGGCCTCTTCTAAAACCTTCCACGCTTCCCTGTCTTGGGCTTTTCTCATTCATTTTCTACCGGCGACAGGGATAGTGTTAGCCCACCTCTTCTGGGGCCGTCCCATCGGTCTTCTCGTATCCCACGGCCTCCGTTTCAGGACTCTGGGTGCCCATCTTTCATTTCGTTGTCTCGCAACGTGACCCGCCCATTGCCATTTCATGCCAGCAACACGGTCCATTATGTCGACAACCCTAGTCCGTCTCCTGATTTCTTCATTTCTGACTTTGTCTATCAGATTTATGCTCAACATTCGTCGTTCCATGGACCGTTGTGCGCATTTTAGTCTGTGAATGGTATTGGCAGTTAATGTCATCGTTTTCAAGCCATACGTTAGCACAGGGAGGGCGCATGCATCGAAGACTTCTTTTTAGATTGGTGGGAACTTCCTTGTTCTTCAGAACATGGTCGAGCTTTATCTTCTATACACTCCATCAAGAATATAATTTCAATTCCATTACGCAATATTTTCCAGTTTGTTAATTTTTATCTTTTATGACACATATCCATTATAAGAGGCATATCCAGAAAGTAAGTGTACTGAATTTTTGTAGGTTACAATTTTTTTTATTTAAACAAAAAAAATACGTGGTTACCGTAGTACATATGTAAGCTATTTTTCGACATAGTCGCCATTCCTCTCAATGCAGGTGGTAAAGCGGGGTATCAACTTTTTGATGCCTTCCTCGAAGTAGTTTCCCGCCAACCCCTCCTTCCACTTCTCCACCCCCTCCTTTACCCCCTCGTCGGTTGAAAACCTTTTTCCACCCATGTGCAGCTTCAGGGAGGTAAAGAGATAGTAATCTGAAGGTGCTAGGTCAGGGGAATGCGCGGGATGGTTCAGGACATCCCATTTAAACGAGGCGAGCAGTTCCTTCGTGGCGTTGGCCGTGTGTGGTCTGGCATTGTCGTGCAGCAGGCAGACTCCCTTTGTCAGCATGCCTCTCCTCTTGTTCTGAATCGCCCTCTGCAATTTCTTTAGGGTCTTACAGTATCTTGCAGAGTTGATGGTCTCCCCTTGAGGCATATATACAATTAAAATTATGCCTTGACAGTCCCAAAACACGGATGCCATGATTTTCTTGGCTGAAATTGTGGTTTTGAACTTTTTGGCGGAGGGTGAAGAGGTGTGACCTGACCGTTTTTAAACTCGCGACACCACTTGTACACACTCGTACGATTCATAGCTTTCTCACCATATGCAGTTTTCACCTCATTATAAACCTCAACTGGAGGTTTTCCCTTCCAAACGAGATAACGTATGACGCCGTGTATTTCGCACTTGGCGGGAGATTGGATTGACATTTTTCACGAAACGTGTTGTCGCGTCGACACTTCTCAACGTACTGACCTCGAACCGGTCTCGTTGCGGAGGGGAAGGGTCAGGCTACACGGAAGTGTAGCCAACATGTCGAAAATAAAATCCATCCGGTCGTGAGAGCCTCAGTACACTTACTTTCTGGATACGCCTCTTATATAGATATAGTTTCATGTTGCTATGACCTTTGAAATATATTCTTTTCATTGAATGATCTATCTCAAGATGTCTTTCCATGTGCTTTCACTATCCAAAGTGATCTCAACAAGAAACTCATCCACGTATCTAAGTTATGTATTATATGATATATTCTCGTGTCGATAATATTTTTCTTTTGAATATTTCAGTCTTATCGGATCTATAAACATATTATTTTTACTATCACATCATGTAATAAATAGTTCCTTTTCACGTACCTTCAACGGTCGATTGATTATAATCTGAATGATTGTTGTCAGTTATCTACTTACAAAGTCGAGTATCCAGGCGTTATCTCGGACGTCAGTCGAGACTTTTGTATTATCGACAATTTCTTTTTTCTTAAGAACATTGGGGTGGTTTGTCATACATCATATCAGCATTATTATATTAATTTACATTTCAGTCTCGAGGAAATCGACAGAAGCATTAAATTATCGTCGAGCTATTGTGTGTAAGAGTATTTCGCTTAACTTGAGATTTTTCTTTAGTAACAATAATTTTAAAATGATTTTTTTAAGGAACAGCGCTCCGCCTCTGGGCAACAAACCGTACAAAAAAGGGGCGCATGAAACAAAGTTAGTCAGTGGGTCTTCTACCGGAACAGAGCTACAGGATGACGTGAAGTCAAGCATTCCCCTGGTTGCTGTTCAGGTATAGACCTTATGACATGTATTAAGAAATACCAATTCTCATTACCGACAATTGGGTTTCTTATAATGCAGCCGTATAAATCTTTATTAATTCAGTCTTGCAGTGAAAAGCGGAAGTTCTTCTGTTGTTTCCACTTCTATGTTAAAAGGATAACATTAACCCAGATGGAAAGCACTACCTAAAAAAAGATAGTTGAATGTGATACGAAGGTTGCTAGTTAAGTTTTGAGACAGACAAGTAAAAACAAATACTTATCATCGAAAATGGCTTTATTGTTTTTCAAAATACTCTCCATGAAGATCAATACACTTTTTGATGGCCAAATGTTCATGCAATATTGAATGTGTGCGAGTGGAACTAATGCCTCAATCTCAAGATAAGTCACATGATGATCTTGCAATATCAGTTCACGCACTGCATCGATGTTTTCTGGCACAACAACCGATTTTGTAGGGACCTTCACGAAATTCGTCCTGGAGCGAACTACGACCACGATTGAATTCGGAAAACCAGCGAAACACAGTGGCCCGGGATGGTGCTTCATCACCAAAAGTCGAAGCGAGTTGATCAACACACTGTTGTTGAGTTAGTCCACGTCGAAAATCATAAAAAATCATCGCACGAAAATGTTCACGATTTAATTCCATTTTTGGCCGATTTAATTTTTTGAAGTCACTGTAAACAACACATATAGCACTCGTATGACAAAACTTTCTGAGCACGTATACCATTAAAAACGTCAAACTTTACGATGCTGATGTTAGATTTGACGTATGGTATTGGTGTTGCCATATCTCAAAACTTAAGTAGCAACCCTCGTACATAATCATTTTATCATCAGTATTGTGTAAGAGGGATACGAAATCAATAGTTGCGGCGAAGAAGCATCAAATAACGGAAGACAATTTTAACACAAATCTGAGAAAAAGAAAATCTGGAAGGAAATAAAGAAACTCAGAAGGAATGAGTGGAGGGAAGGACAAAAATGAAGCATCGATAACAGAGATTGAAGAAAAGATAGAAGGGGAATGTTTCGAAGAAGTGTGTGAAAGTGCGACGAGTGATCGTAATAATAAGACATGTGGATATAAAGAATGACGGAGCGAGTATACAAATCACAAGTGCAAGATGTGTGTGGAAGAGGTAAACAGAGAAAAAGGTGACTGGACCAAGTTTATCAGATTTTGAAAGAAGGTAAAGTGAGTTGAAATATGAATAATAGATGTATGAATGTGGAAAGGCGCTATGTGTTTGGATAGAAATGCTTGGAGATCTGTTCTCTCTGCCTACCCTGCAAGGGACACAGCATGATGATATGTTTGTGTAGTATTGTATCTAAAACCAGAATTTCTCTTAACCCACTATTTATAAAATGTAATTATTCAAACTAGAAATTGTAATCTGAATATAAGATACAAACCGTGAAATTGAGGTCTGAATATAAGATACAAACTGTGAAATTGAGGTCTGAATATGAGATACAAATCATGAAATTGAGGTTTGAATATGAGATACAAATCATGAAATTGAGGTCTGAATATGAGATACAAACCATGAAATTGAGGTCTGAATATGAGATACAAACTATGAAATTGAGGTCTGAATGAACTATAAATTGAGGTCTGAATATGAGATACATACTATGAAATTGGGGTCTGAATATGAGATACAAATCATGAAATTGAAGTTTGAATATGAGATACAAATCATGAAATTGAGGTTTGAATATGAGATACAAATCATGAAATTGAGGTTTGAATATGAGATACAATCCATGAAATTGAGGTCTGAATATGAGATACAAACTATGAAATTGAGGTCTGAATGAACTATAAATTGAGGTCTGAATATGAGATACATACTATGAAATTGAGGTCTGAATATGAGATACATACTATGAAATTGAGGTCTGAATATGAGATACAAATCATGAAATTGAGGTTTGAATATGAGATACAAATTATGGAATTAAAGTTTGAATATGAGATATAAACTATGAAATTGATGTCTGAATGTGAGATACAAACCGTGAAATAATAATTTCAAATTTAGTTCAGTCCCCGGTGTGTTCTTAAACTTAAAATCATTTATTTATTTTCATTATTTATTATATTTATATATGTAAAAGAAAGTATTTTTTGTATTTTTTACGTTTGCTTTTACGAGTACCACTTGGGTATTAACTGTGGTTAGTGATGGTGGAAAGTTTACCACTTGGGTATTAACTGTGGTTAGTGATGGTGGAAAGTTTACCACTTGGGTATTAACTGTGGTTAGTGATGGTGGAAAGTTCTCTGATATTTATTATTAGCATGGTACATTCTGATTTCAGAGGTGTTCTTGTATTACTCCAGTGTGGATGGCTTTCAGTGATAGCCCCTTAGTATGCATTTACCAAATATTTCTCCGTTCATGCTCAACTTGCAAGAGCCGCCTCTCTTGCTGCCAGGCGCTTAAGTTCCTATTCAGGCGTTGATGCATAAATCCCAGCCACCTACCTTGTGGTCCTCTTCAATGCAGGTCTCTATGCGCTAGAGCGCCCATCATCCTGCATGTACAGGATGCATGCGTCACCGTAGATGTCACAGACCATCTAAAATTCGTTACCTGTTAAATACATTTAAATCACATGTTTATTCCATATATTTTTATTTAATCTCTATAAAGATAATCTAACTTGACATTTGCATTCAAATATCAAAATTAAAATATAGGTTTGCTGACGTTTACATAGGTGTTGTGTCCATCACTATTTTTCAAGAAAACATTATTGAAAAAAGCTAAAACACAAAATGCATCCGTTTATCCAACCACACGCATAAACGTACCCATTTAGCCACCGTTTAAACTAACTCCAGAAACTCTTTTGGACTAAAAAACGAAAGCCACAATAGTTTTCAAACATCCATCTAACACTCGTTTCCCATTTATTTAAGTATTTATTATTTACAAATATTTTTAAGATTAGTTTAACTATATTTTTCATTGTAATTTGTTTTATCAAACACTGTTTATTCCACTTTTTGTAACGATATAACCCTACCGGTTTCAAGGCTTTCACCTCATCTTTAGGGGAGCACAAATAAGACAGAATTCTGTTCGAACTAGTACCGATATACGCGCTTCAAAAGTTGGGGACATTCGGGTTGGGAACTGAGGGCTGAGGGAGGCATGGGACGATCTCGGCCAGCAGCGGAGAGATTTTTGGGATATATGTGTTTACCAGATGTTCGCCTCGATGTACTGACTTAAAAATTTCTAGAGCCTCTAATCTGTCCAATTTATTTCCGTTACTACTGATGTGTAAGAATTTGGCATCATCGATAGAAAAAGTATGGTTTTCACGGTGACAATGATTAGCCATTTCAGAATAAATTAGAGGATTTGTTAAGGCAGATTTGTGTTCATGAAATCTCTTTTCAAAGGATCTTCCTGTCTTTCCTATATAGAAATTATCACAGTCAGCACATAAAAGTTTATACACACCACTGTTGCCAAGTATTCCATTTTTTCCTTTCCAATTAAAATTAATGTAAAAAGCTGACTTTATGTAACAAAAAGTGGAATAAACAGTGTTTGATAAACAAATTACAATGTCTTTAAACCTTCACAACGTTAATGCCTTAACTATAAACACTATATTTTTCATTTTATTAATTTTTTTGGGAGGTTTTGTCAAAATTTATGATGGTATATGAACACTACACACACACAATACACTACATCTAAAGCCGAATGTGTTACTATCACATATCGGAAGATCTTCAAAGGTTTCTTTGTACTTTGTCTTCCCATGGTAAGTTTTCTGCGGTTTTCTTACCAAATATGTTTTTTTTAAACATAATCTAATAGCTGCAGCCACTGCTTCCTGTCCTTTAATGCAATTTAAGTATATTTATTTTGCAATATTTTTAATTTGGTGGGTTCGAGTCCCGAGTTGGTGCGCCCTTGAGGAGAGTTTTATTATTATTATAACAGTTAAATTCTGTATTATTATTATTATAACAGTTGAATTCTGTATTATTATTATTATAACAACAGTTAAATTCTGTATTATTATTATCATTTTAACAATTGAATTCTGTATTATTATTATTATAACAGTTAAATTCTGTATTTTGCCACTTTTAGGGAATACAAGTGAATGATTATTTATCAATTTCATTCTAAACTGTTTCTTTCTCTTTATCTGAATTGTTACTTTCTGCTCTCTAAAGTGCGCTGTTTAAATTGTCCTTTTTATTATTATTATTATAGATTATTGTTATATTTTATTATCACTATACTAAAGAAAATGTAGCATGGTCCCTGTGACGTTTCACAAATTTGCCCCAATACAACTTTGTAACGACGTTCAGTAATTTTAATTATTTTATCAACTGTATTATGTAAGCCTCGATTCTAATAAATAGCAAGTTATTTAGGTAAATACATTACATAAAACTAACAATAATAACAAATTAATACATCTTGTTACAAATTAGCAAAAATATGTCAGTTTGTTGAAATCAAATAATATTTGGCGACGTTCGTCAAAAGTCACTACGTTAGTCCGCATTGGCTAGGGATGGGGTATAAGATAATTGGATTTTAGATTTTTTTTAATACATAAAATTAAATGTTCGTAATTAATATTAATTCATAGTGGATCTTGGCGTATTTAAAGATAGATACAAATCATACAATACATTAGAAAGTCAGTATAGTGAATATTGAGAATTCAAACGTCAGTTTAGAGAAAAACAATTTTATTTAATCATAAAACATACATTTTAGTCAGAATCCGATAAAGGAGCACATTTCAAAGTTTCATCGTCATTATCAGAATAAGAACTACAATTTTCACCGACATTTATAATGAAGAAAAACTATAAAAATCATTGATTTTACCCCATCCCTTTGAGACATGACATTTCAAACGTCACAGGGACCATGCTACTTTTTCTTGAGTATAATATTAAAATAATCAACATTGATGCCTTTCATTAAAATATTAATATCTTTTTTATAGGAAAGTTAATAAACCATTTGAAATGGGTAAATGAATTATCATATACCATAAACTGTATAAGAAATTTTACTTTATTTAACAATAGCGAGAATAATAAATAATTTTGATATGATCTCCAATCAATACAATAAACTATTTTGGTGCAAAATGAAGCAATATGTAATGTTTTTATGTAAAAGTGACATTTACATATCATTTGACTTTGGTTTTCCTAAAACTTACGGAATTATCAGATTAACCCTTATCATGGCATTGTAACACAGGTGTTATACTAATTTAGAGATTTAAAAAAAAAAAAACAGAAACTGTAACGTAATTTCAAATATGGCAACACATTCAAATACTATACATGCACTATTGTGTGCAGTGGTATCATCTGGTGATAAATAATGACAACGCTTACAAGCTTTCTAACGACATCGGGTCAACATGTCTGGACAGCGTGGGTGTGTTTTGAAAATTGGGGTAAATAATCTTATTAATCGCTACATGTAGAGAAAAATTATTCAAAACATTTGTTTTTGTTGATAATTCAGCTATGTAAATGTTGTTCATGTTTTAGATTATAGAATCATTTTATAGACCTTTTTGTGTTTTATAAAAATTGATATTTTGTCTATGTAACGTGGGTGTTACATATAAAAAAAAAAACTAAGGAAAAGTTGTGATTTTTTTTCCTCAATTTTCCTTCATAACTTGCCATATAACAAGGAATCACCAAAGAAAAACGTTAATATTAGGATAAATTGAACTTGGCCAAGATAAGGGTTAAGGAATTATTTAAGTGTAACACATATTAATTTTATTTTAATATGTTTTAATTCAACATTTTCAGCCCTCTGTAGAGAAAGAACACAAGAAACCAGCTGCAATGTCCAAGAAAAAATCAAGAATTGCAGCAAACTTCTCGATGTTGCAACAGTGATGTGAACAATTAAGACATTGTCTCGTGTAATGGTGCCCCGAGACTTTATTTCTGTCTAAACTAAGATATGCATTAGAAACTGATTTTGCTGTGAAAGAACTGTTCTCTAACTATCATAGAATCACAAATTGGGTATTTTAAGCCAATCTCGGGTAATACAATTTATTGTATTATTTATGTATGTATACATTTTATTCGTAAACGATTGTGTAAATAAATAGTTTATTCATCAACTGATAGAGGCTGTTTTTTTTTCAAATTTCTTTATTATTCTTTCAATATTATTGTGATATTTAAATTATTCTTTTTAAAAAAGAATAATTTAAAAATGAATTTAAAACGATAGTCTGTCGACGCTCAAAATATCTGTGTTTAGTTTATGGAACAGTTCTACAAATAGTTTATGGATCATTTGAAAATTTCAGTGTTGTTTTTATGTTGTTATTTTCCATATATTTTTAATTCCGAAACATGAATGACTCTTCTCTGTATTATTGCATTATCTGTCGACGTAACCATTTATTTAAACATACTTGTGAAGATTCAAAATATTTATATTGCAAATGTTAGTTTACTTTAAAAATATTTTTTTAGAAAATTCTATTAATTTATGAACGATAAGACTGATGTCTTTTTTGCAAGAATATTTTAAGTCTAAAACGAAAAAGGCTCCCTTTGTGTATTCAATATATATATCTTTTGTAATTAATTTTTTTTAAACTGCTTTGTTAAGTCGGAATGTACTGACTGACTTGAAATTTATTTAAATTAACCAGTCAAATTTAACTAGTTTTTCTCCCAGTTTTATGAAAATCTTCTTTTTATAATTTTGACATTTTATTATTTCGAATTAAAATAATGAAATAATTTGTTTTAATTTTTTTTATTGATGTGATGAAAATTTTATTTGTAGGTTGAAAATTGTATTCTTAATATGTGAAGTTAATATCGTATCAAATTCTTAACTTGACTTAGTTATAAAATGAAATAAAATTATTTTACAAAATATACATTAAAAAATGTCTCGTTTATTAATCCTTTTTAATTGGTCAAGTCTTCTTTAGGGAAGTCCCCTCCATGTTGAGGATTCGTGACCCCCCTCCACTTTCAGTATTCTCTTTGAATGTGAACTAATTATTCACTATCTAAGGAACCCTCGTTACGAGTATATGGGATTTAAATAAAATTAAGAAAAAAAAACTAGACAAGAGTAAGCTCCTAGGCCTGGAAATAAACAGGTCAAAAACTAAGTTGATAAATAATAGACCACAGTAACAAGCTGCTACCAAATAATGTGAATAATGGTTTAGAAGCGATTGCTGACTTTGTTTAATGAAGTTCAATGAAGGAAGCGGGGCTCTGGTGAAAAGAATAGCTGGAATGGTGAATAGTGCGGTGCCAATACTGGAAAAGATATGGAGGACCAGAACTATCAGCATCCTGACAATGCGCCTAGTTAAGTCTTCGCATTATTTATGTACGCCGTGGAGATGTGGATTCTAAGAGCAAACACGTTGAATAGATACATTTGAAATGTGGCGCTGTAGCAGATGATACGAATTCCATGTACAGCAAGGCAAACTAATGTTTCCATTCTCGAAGAACTTAGAATCACCACAGATTGTTGACAGTATGCCTTCGAAAGTCCGCCGTTTCTTTGGACACTGCTCGTAGCCAAGGAGATAGTTAGGAGAGGATTGGCGTTACTGAGAGCGTGGAAGGAAGATACATAAGAGGAGGAGCTTTAATGTGTTGAACTGACCAAATGACAGACCCAACAGGACTACCCTTAACAACTGCTTTTCGATCCAGGGAATGCATGGATAGATATCATCATGGGAGTCACGATGCTCTCATGAGCTACACTACAGGTTGATGATGAAGCAAAGATTATATGAAAAGCTGATTAGAATTTATCCGATTAAAAAGGAATAAGTTAGGTTTTCTAATGGAAAATAATCATCTATTTTCTCCCATTTTTAGATAGATCCAGATTAACGTGTTCCTCGCGGGAAGCACAAACGCCTGTGATCTGATCTGTAGCATTCCTTTGTGTATTTTACGTAATGTTTAGTTTATCTCCTTTATTTAATGAGTCTCCTTAAGAGTAATGACTATTATTTATTATCAGAAAACTACTTGAATGTCATGTTTACTTGGTGGTGTAATCAAATATCAGTGGTTCTAAACAAAATACGCGTTTAAACTTAGAAATTAAAAAACGCCGAAATTGTGCTGCGCACAGGATTCGTGGAATTTGATTTTTAACGCGGTGTACAGGTTAAGATTAATTAATTTATACACGTTTTTAAATTTATTTGATTTTTCCTAGAATAAATTAATCACGTAAACCGAGAGATACTTTTATTTTAACATGTCCAAAGATAACTTGTTTTCGAGGCATCGTTTATCATTCTGGATAGTTAGGCGTTAGCCAAACTGGAAAGAAAGGAGAAAAGGAATGGTACTCGCGGTTGTCTTGTTCGATGAAAGGGCGTGGATGACGGGATTCGGAGATCTCGGCTGATGTTGAGAACTCCTGGAGCGTGGTCGCGGCTGGTAAAGTAATTCGTCCCAGGTTCCGGTGATGGAGCGTGCCGGCGGCTAGCTGGCCCGGCTTGAGATGTCTTCCCGACGGTGGTCTACGCACAAGTGGACGAGACGAAGCCCGGAGACCGGAATATCGTCGTCGAGTTCAAACTACCACAGTTGGCGACAATACGAATAATTTAACTTGTGAGAATAACCTCGACAGGACCGGGAGCGATGACGACGCGGCCGGCCGCGATAAAAGAGCGCCCCCACATGACTGGGGCCGGCATTCCGCGTCACGCTATGGCGTGAACACTGGAGGTTATAACTTTACGAGAGTTGTACGACTATCTAAACTCAGTAAGAGGAAGAGAAGTTATCATCGATTGGGAAATATAATATCAAGAATTAGATATCACCCGACATCTCAATCAAAATTTTGACCATGCTTTTTTTATGAAATTATAACTTGTAGTATAAGTCCGTCACAGGAAAATGAGACTTCTTATTTATTCGAGCCTATATTTGTATAAAAATTGCATTTTACATCTTCGGAAACCAGGGTAGGATGTGAATATTTTAACTTCTAAAGGAGTATGGCCGTACGGCGAGCGATTTTTTACCTCAAGAGACTATGGACGTACACGGTACGTCCAATGTTTTTTTTCAAATATATGAATTTATCCATAAAACGGACAAGGCTCAAACGTTTTTATGTATTCAATTATTTTGTATATGGCGGCCGCAATTACTTTTTTTATATTACTTACAAAATCATTTTTTTATTTTACTTACAAAATCTCACTCGCTTAGAGGTTAAAGGTGTTTCTTTATTTATTTTTTACAATAAAGTTTTTAGGAACGGTTGCTCCTTAACCCTTCCCTTACGGTGATAAAAATAATACGCGTGTTACGGTGTTGGGTAGTGAGTACGCAATAAAAAATTTGCGATTTTAAATCGGAAAAATAAGAACATTCATAGATAATCCCCTTAATTAATTATAATTGAAGTTAAAAATTATAATAATTGAGATTTATTTGCTGAAAACATTAAAAAACCATCTGAAAACATTAAAAAACGCTCACGGAACGGGCGTACGTCTAACCTATTTGCGAGCCTAGAGGCGACTAGTGGCGCGGAACATCAGTCCCATACCCCGGCACATACGCCTTTCCTGGCGACGTTGAGACAGTTCAGCTCCTCGCAATTCAGTCTAGTATGCAAGAGTGAGATGCGAATATAGTGTCGCGCTTCCCGCATACTATTCACCTATCGTCAAGACGAGGCGTTCGCCGCGTTTAAATGCGAATTTGTTTTCGATCTTTACAAAACACCTCGATGTAGTCGATAAATTCTGATTATTATTAATATTATTTTTTAAATCAATGCGTAAATATATTATGGAGGAATACCTAAAATCTTAACCTTGTATTTATAATATTTATAGAGATATTGATGGTTATTAGAAGCAACGTGTAGAAGATACCCAACACAGGGAAGGAAAGGTTAATGGAAAGATGAGGATGATCGTTGGTTTAATAAAACTCGTTTGAAATCGGAATATGCAAAGAGAGAGAGTTTATTGAGAGCGTATGTATTTATAATGTATAGAACGGCGCAGAACATGTCGCCGTCTCGCTTCGTCGGACACAATGATATTGTCACGTGTTCCATAAACATTTAATACCACGGTCTGTAGGAGAGGCAAGAGATATGTCGGCGTCTCACTCTTGCTGCTTGCTCCTAGTGAGTTTAATGACCGCGCGTCGAACTTCGCTCGGTGCTTGACTCGCATTCCTTACAATGCGGGTTCAATGACCGGGCAGCCAAGGGTCACCTCAATGGGTTCAGTGACCGCACACATGGTCGCTACAAGTTCAAAAAATATTTTCAGATTTCTAGTTGTGTTAATAATATTTATTTCTACACATTTTTTAACTATTTTTCTTTCTCTTTCATCTTTGATAAAATTATCTAGCTATTAACACAGAAAAAATGGCCAGTATGGTATTTGTATTTGTAGGATATGTATTTTATTGAGTCATTGGTTAAATACGTGAAATAAAATAATTTATAATTACTAGTTATTTGGGATACGTATGGATAACTTGTTAATCATGTTATGAGCCTTACTGTTGTATTCACTTCTTAAAAGAAAAAGAAAATCGGAAGAGGACAAATTGTTTCTTCATAATTAACTACATCCTTTGTAAAATGTCATTTTTTAAATTATTAGTGTTTAAAACAATACATACTTATATAAATTACTAATACATGTTAAGGTTAACTTGAATGTTTCAACAATTATTGATGTTTCTATATGTTTTTGGCTAAGATTTTTAAATAAATATATGTGTAGTTACTTTTTTCCAGTATAAATAAGGTTTTGTTTCGACACATACTTTCTAAGTTAAAAAAAAATCAATTAAATAGTGCATGCTTTGAAGATACGTAAATCATAAAATGTGACCATTTTTTTCTTATTATTTTTACAATTATAGTTAAAAATCAATTGCAGAAATGTATTAAGTCGCTACATCAAATGTGACAAAATTTGAATGTGATTTGAACAAATCTCAACTATCACTTGTCTAACGGAACATACTTTATTTTTCACTTCAGTAGTGAATATGATCAGTGATAATTTTATTTCCCATAATAGCATGGGGTAGTGACGGGATCGAACGGAACATACTTTATTTTTCACTTCAGTGGGGAATATGATCAGTGGATTTTATCTCCCATAACAGCATGGGTGGTGACGGGATCGAACGGAACATACTTTATTTTTCACTTCAGTGGTGAATATGATCAGTGATAATTCTGTCTCCCATAAATAGCATGGGGTGGTGACGGGATCGAACGGAACATACTTTATTTTTCACTTCAGTTGGGAATATGATCAGTGATAATTCTGTCTCCCATAATAGCATGGGGTGGTGACGGGATCGAAGAGAACATACTTTATTTTTCACTTCAATAGTGAATATGATCAGTGATAATTTTGTCTCCCATAATAGCATGGGTGGTGACGGGATCGAACGGAACATACTTTATTTTTCACTTCAATAGTGAATATGATCAGTGATAATTTTGTCTCCCATAACAGCATGGGTGGTGACAGGATCGAACGGAACATACTTTATTTTTCACTTCAATAGTGAATATGATCAGTGATAATTTTGTGATCTAGATTATGTACCTATATATCCACTAGTTGATGGAGTGTCGGGCTATGGACCGGTCTGGATGGAGGTGTTTCATGGCATCCCTGTGTGCTTAATTGAACTCATATGGTGATGATGATATAAGAATAATTATTTTTCAATATTCCCATTAAATAGGTTTTGCGGCCTAAGAAGTTGTATATGGCCAGCCAGTCTGCTATATTTTAATGCATATTTTTTCTGTCATTAATAAATAATGTCAAATATTGAATTTAAGTTAAAATTAATCTGTATTCTCAAATCTGTTGATATTGTATTTATTTATCAATTTATGGCTGATTTCTAACATTAGCATTTTTTACAAAATATAATCAAAATGCAAATGAATACAAAAATACAAGATACTTCAATATAATACGAGTATATAAATATCAAAACACTAACATGGTTCATACTTTGCATTAAAAAAGAAGTGCATAAGTGCTACCCCACACGACGCGCCAGGGCCCAGAAGGCTTAGGGCATTATGTCATGCAAGAAAAAAAAAACAATACGCTTTATGAACACATTTTAATGGATACGCTCATACACTCCTTCCTTTTCCCTTTTCGTATCATAGTAGCAATTTGGCTCAAATACACATATGACATGGATCAAATTTCAGTCATAGATAACAATTAGTTGTATTATATTATAAATTATATGTGGTTTCATCAATTTGTGTATTTTTTTAACATACATATAGCAAAATGAGATGTGTGCTTCCATGTGCAATCACAAACTTAATTTATTTCATACATACATAGATCATATTTATTCCCGCCCTATTATCAAATTTTTGTTAGAATAACTAACTCATAACCTAGTTTTTAACATAATTTTCATGTTGTAAATATTTTTTGTAAGCATCTTTCTTACTAAGCAAATGATAAGAAAATATATATTTTATGTAAGAGGTGTGTGTGTTTTTTTTTTTAATCTCTTACTTATAGCAACCCTGAAATCAATAAAAATTCAAACAGGTTCCAAAATGAACCCCAATTTTATTACATTGTTTTGAAAATAATGTACGATTTAACCTTATTTATTTAACACTTTTATTGCAAATACAATCTGGTGGGCTTATTGCCTATTGACCAATAAGACAAAAGTAAATGAAGCAAGTTACGTGGTCGTATAAATCATTCAAATGACTATCCATCCTCACGAAATTCATAAACATATACGTGAGCACATGCCCACGGACTCCAGAAAGATGGACAATCACCTGAACATTATTTTTCATATAAAGTGAGATATCATCAATCAAAAGGAAAGGAAGGGATGGTGGAGAGGAAAGGAAAAGAAAAATCAGGAATAAAACATTATTTCACTGAATAGAAATTAGAGTATTTTTTAATCGCTTCTTAAAGCATGCCAAGGACAGAGCGAATCTTATATTGGTTTGTAACTGATTCCAGAGTTCACTGCATGAACAGTAAAGGACGATGTAAAAAAATAGGAGCGGTGAACTGGAAAGGCCAATAGACAATCTCTATTTGAGCGTAGCACTAATCCACGATTGGAAAGATGTTGAAAATTTTCGGCGAGATAAGAGGAGGTGGCGGGACAGTTAAGGATATTATACAATAGGGACAGTATGTGAATTTGGCGTCTTTCTAACATTCAACCAGTTCAATGCCTTCTGGTATGAAGTTATATGATCGTACTTTTGTAGGTTGAAAATAATTCTTAGACACATTTTGAAGACGCTGTATAATTTGTCCAGCCTTTCCTCTGTAACATCCAAGTAACAGACGTCCGCATAGTCCAGAATCGGAAAGAGCAGAGATTGTAGATTAGCTCTGGTTAAGAAAATTGTGATGAATGTAACCACTCGCAGACCACAATACTGTAACCATTCAGTTCTTTGATGTAATCTTGGTTTTGCAATATGCTTCATTGAGATTGAGCCATTGCGCAGATCGTTGATGGTTATCCTAAAGGATCCATTTTTCGTATGCCACGATCATGAAATGGATCATTACAGTTATGTAACAGCCATGAAAACACACTTCAAACTGACAATTTTTTGGGTTATCATTCAGTTCATGTAGCTGTTCGCCTATCAAGCTTTTTCACATTTCCAATTAGCTTTAAATGTACAGAAGTTGTAGTTTTCTTTTCCCAATTCTTGTGCCGTTTTCTGTATCGTTTGTTGTGTGTTTCCTTCCAATAAAGCTTTCAACTAGTCGTTTTCAACAGAAGCAGGACATCCTCGACTCATTTCGTCTTTATGACTTATGGCTCCGTTCTTAAACTATTTTAATCCGCGCTGCACGGTTCGTTTCTACACCAACATTGTGTACTGTTGAAGATGCATACTTAAATTCATGTAAAAAAATTACACGTAATTCTTTCAATATGAGATGATATTAAAATCGGACATAATTTTCAGGACAACCTAATATATCTGGTATTATAATATATGAAATTGTGTGGAATTCTTTATTAACCACTTAATGTTAGGGTTTTTTAACAAAGAGGATTTCAAAAAAACATCACATATTTTTTAGTTTATACACTTTTCAATTGAAACATAACAATTTAAACATATTTTCATTTAAAAAAATTAAGAAAAATAAAAAATTCAATTTGGTATGGTTGATTTGAAAGCATTGTGTTAAACATAGACCTACGTAAATATGAAATAAGCAACACAAAACACGACCACTCATAACTGCAGGCAAATATACAATGAATAAATAAAACGTTTTAACGCCTATATACAGAGCGCGATTGACAACTTGAGAGAGAGAATGAGTCACAGAGAAGGTGTTCGCTGACGATATTGCTATGGTTGCTGAAAGTGAAGAGGAACTACAAGAGGCCTTAACAACTATGGAAAGCATTCTTCAAGATAACTACAGTATGAAGATAAATAAAGACAAAACAAAGCTGCTGACTGTAGGCCGAGCGCAACACCAGATGAGAATAGTGATGTCGGGTAAACCACTAAAGAACACCGAGGAGTTTGTCTACCTCGGGAGCAAAATAACATGGGACGGTCGGTCCAAGAGCGAGGTCGACAGCCGTATACATCAGGCTAGACTTGCATTTAATAAAAGGTCGAAAATAATATAATCAAATAATATAGACCTAAAACTGAGAATAATCCTCATCAAGACCTATGTATGGAGTATCTTGATGTACGGCTGCGAGACATGGTGCCTATCCGAAAGAGATAAACGAAGACTAGAGGCTTTTGAGATGTGGTCCTATAGAAGACTTTTACGAATTTCCTGGAGAGACCGCATCACAAATGAAGAGGTTCTCCAACGAATCGAAGGAGGCAGGCACCTGCTCAGGATCCTGTCCGAAAGGCGTGCAAGATGGATCGGTCATATAATACGACAAGAGGGCCTCTTGCATGCCATAATGAAGGGTCTGACCGAGGGGACAAACTCTAGGGGACGCCCACGGCGAGAGTACCTGGAGGACCTGTTGGTGGACGTGCGCTGCTCAACATATACAGCTTTAAAAAGAGCCGCACAGGACAGGGAGGAATGGAGGAGAAGAGTTGAAATTGCTGCAAACCAGTCTTAGGACTGCAACCACGGAGAGAAATAAAACGCGAACGACTGGCGAGCGTTATACGTGTTAGCTAAAATTAGAACACTGCAAGTCGAGACAAGCGAGCGTGACTCGGGATAGCGGAAATTGGAACGCATTTAGCGCGCGAAAGGGTCTCGTTCAAGGGCATTAAGTGGTTAATGGAATAATGTATTTTTTTCTTTTATATTGCTATAAAAAATGCTAAAAGTCTGTCTAATGATCGCAACTAAGAAATAACACGAGTATCTTTGTAACAGTGACGAATGAGTGATACCTGTGAGTGTATTTATTTATTTTGTGAGAGCTGTTTCACTCCAGCAAGTATTTTGAGGAACGTATCCATATTATTAAAAGAGCTATACAATTATTTGAAAATACAAAACCATTTCAGTCTTGTTCATTTTTTCACCATACACATGCTCCACATTGACAGTGGAAATGTTACATTTTTTAGATAAATTAAAATATAAGTGCATTATTACAACAGGTTTTTCTTTTGATAACCTCAAATGCTCTGTCAAGTCTGAATGATAAGAAATACAAAATAGATTAACTAATACAATCAGTATTTTTTTATAAATGCTTTCATATTACAATGGTATGGACTAAGTTTACTGCAAAACAAGATTTTTTTGAAGAGTTCTTACAAATCAAGTGCTAGATAATTATATCTGATTAATCAGAAACACTAAGCTTTTGAATAATGGAAGGAGTTACAATGAGGACTTATTGATATAGTTTATTATTTTTTCCAATAGCCCAGTATATAAAGAAGTGATTGGATGTGTGTTCAGTATTCACCATGAGAGTTCTGTGCTGTCTGGTTGTGACTGTGACCTTTGCCATAATTTCAGCTAGTGCTGAAAAGCTATGGTGGCAAAAGGCTGTGATTTATCAGATTTACCCGAGATCTTTTAAAGATTCTAATCGCGATGGTATTGGAGACTTAAACGGTGAGTGTCATTTGAAAATTATACAATTTTATGTTAATATTAAAATATATATTCACAATTTTGTCATTAACCCTTCCTGTCCTGTGATGTGTAACTAGTACACATTGCTTCTAAAAACTTTAATATCTCTATATGTTAAATATAATAAATACTGGGTACAGATTTTAGGTATTCCTCCGTAATACATTTACGCATTGAATTAAACAAATAATATTAATAATAATTAGCACTTATCAGCCACATCAGAGATATTTTATGAAAATCGGGAATAAATTCACCGATACGATCAAACGTGTGCCAGTCAGTGTGTGACTTAGGTATATTCATTCTAAAAACTGCTACGGGTGAGGAAGCGACGCTATTCACGTCTCACTCTCACTACTTTGGTATATGGGAATGCAAGAAATAGAATCTCAGTTCACAGTTGTTTCTTCCTTCGAGGTATAACATACACAGTCTTAGTGTTCCGCCTCAGTAGCTCGCGGGCATCCATACGAGGTGGTCTCTGTGCCCGTTTTGTAAACGTTGGCCGATGTTTTTTCATGTTTTCAGCAATTAAATTTAATTTATTATCACTTTTGACTTCAAATTTAAATAATCTAAGCGATTGGCTATGAATATTCTTATTTTTCCGATTTTAAATTGCTCATTTTTACATGTGTATTGAATACACATCACCGGAACGCACATTTTTTTTTAGCACTGGCAGGGAAAGATTTAGCACTGGCAGGGAAACTTTCTTTCATTTTGTCTTATCAATTACATATTTTAGAAATGCAAACAGTTATTTCCCGTATTTATGAATTAATTTACTACTGACATGTACTCGCATTGAAGAAACTCACAAAGGGAGAAATAGTTTCTCATAGAAGCAAAACTTACGTTCCCAAGTACGAAATTAGATTAAGAACAAAAAAAATGTCACAGGACTCATCCTAGAATTTCCGAACTATAATAAAAAAAACAATATTTACTTGGTTTTCGGTGTAAATTATTAACAATTTTATTTTTACCAACAAAAATTTATAAATCACAGGAGGACAATCCTGCAGTAACAGACTCTTGAGTCTATAGAAAGTTTAAGAAGAAGTTTATAAACATGTACAAATACTTTGCTTCCAATAAATATTAAGCATATAGGTATATTACAAGTGCTGTTTTTTTCTTATATTCTAGCATTTATTGTTTAATTCCATAAGTTCTTTCAAAAACGTTAGATAGAGGCTTCACTGTAATATCTAATAACTTTTCTTTATAATCTTTAAAATGTTTTTACAACTTGTGCTTGGAAGCAAAATCACATGGGATGGCCGTACAAATAGAGAAGTTGACAGTCGCATCCACCAAACAAAATTCGCCTTTAATAAGAAATCAAAGATTTTCGAATCCAACAACATGGACCTATAGCTCTGCAAGCAATTGGTCAAAACGTATGTGTGGAGTATTTTGATGTATGATTGCGAGACATGGTGCATAGGCGAAAGACATCGAAAAAGATTGGAGGCCTTCGACATATGGATTTATAGACGAATCCTAAGGATTTCCCGGAGAGACCACATTACAAATGACGAGGTTCTCAGCAGGATCGAAGAAACCAGGCACCTATGAAACACCATGTCGGAAAGGCGTGCAGAATGGATGGGTTATATGCTGAGACATGAAAATCTCTTGCACAATATACTGGAGGGAATGATTGAGGGATCAATTGACAGAGGGCGTCCTCGCCGGGAGTATCTGGAGCAAATATGCCACGATATGGACTGCACCTCCTATACAGAGCTCAAGAGGATCGCTGAAGACCGAGCGGAGTGGAGGAGGAGATGCAGGACTTTGCTGCTAACCAATCCCCAGGATTGAAACTGAAGAAGAAGAAGCTATATTAAATAAAATGTAGTAACCTCATATATTACCTTAAGAAAAGGTTATTTATTTCGTGAAAATGTTGCAATTCCCCATCAGAAAGATATTTTTTTGTGATTTTTTTATTTTCCATTCAGGCATCACCCAAGGACTAGATCACATCAAGGATGCTGGAGTGGATGCTATCTGGCTTTCTCCCATTTTCAAATCCCCCATGTATGATGCTGGATACGACATAGCAGATTTCAAGGAGATTAATGAGGAATTCGGAACTATGAAGGATTTTGAAAATTTGCTTGCACAGGCAACTAAAATGGGTACTGTATTGTGTTATACTTACAAAATCAATTATTTTACTCACTATCTAGAGAGTTATTAACGCCGTGTAGCGATAGGAAAAAAAGTCGATAATGCGCTAAAACATATATACTCATACAGGATAGTATCAAAATCTGCTAAGATGATAGATAGTCTACAACAGTATTTTACTATACTTGAGAAATTGTAGCATGGTTCCTGTGACAGTTCACAAATTTGCCCCAATACAACCTTGTAAAGACGGTTAGTAATTTTAATTATTTTATCAACTTTAATATAATCTTCGATTCTAATAAATAGCAAGTTATTTAGGTAAATACATTACATAAAACTAACAATAATGACAAATTTATACATCTTGTTATAAATTAGCAAAAATGTGGCAGTTTGTTAAAATCAAATAATATTTGGTGACGTTTGTCAAAAGTCACTACGTTAGTCTGCATTGGCAAGGGATGGGGTATACGATAATTGGATTGAAGTTTTTTTTTATACATATAATTAAATGTTCGTAATTAGTATTAATCCATAGTGGATCTTGGCCTATTTAAAGATACATACAAATCATACAATACATTAGAAAGTTAGTATAATGAAAATTAGGAATTAAAATGCCAGTTTGGAGAAAAAAAAATTCGATTTATAAAAAAACCATTCGATTTGTAAAAAAAAAACTATTTTACCCCATCCCTTTGAGACATGATATTTCAAATTTCACAGGAACCATCCTACATTTTCTCAAGTATAACAACTTTGATGTGTGGGATAGAAAAGTGAATGTGGAGTAAGACTGAAGTTGAATAAATGCTGTAGAATTACATACGCATAGCAGAATATGGTACATATCAATGTATGACAGAAAACTTAAATAAACTTAGATAAGGGATGAATGGGAACTTAAGGCTGACATATTAAGTAAGAGGAAGAAGAGCGCTCAGAGATTGTTTGGACATGTGGAACAAATGAATGAATCAAGACTAAGAAAATAAATACACAGGGCAAATATGAGTGGAAAGTGTGGTAGAGGAAGATCAAAGTAAGTATGGTTGGATCAAATGTATAATATTTAAAAATATTATACATTTGATCCTTAATATTGAATTTTCCTAAACTTCTTAACTTCAAATGTATTTTTGACAGCCAACACAGTGCTGTTCATCTTGATAAGGTTTTTTGTAGAGTGGACAATTGTAAAAAAAGAAAAACATGTACAATTTGTATTCATACCTTTATTGAAAAGATACAAAATGTAAGTAAATATTTGGCTTTGAAACTAAACAAATCAAAGCCTAGTAAAATTCTTCCATAAAATTAATACACAAATAATACTGTCAATGAGAGGGATGGACCTGATGCTCTGATAGCAATGGTTCAATATTTGGCTTCAAATTAGTGAGGTATAGTCTTAAATCTCCACGTTCAGTGATTTGCACTCGATTTCTTTTTTTTGTAAGAAGATTGTCAACGGCCCTAAAACCTCTTTCCACGAGGTATGAAGGTGGAAAAGCTAATAAAAACTTTTTTGCAATAGTCCATAATGCAGTATAAGCAACAGGAATATCTTTCTGAAGCCAGAACTGCTGATACTTCTTCCTGAACTGCGCCTTAAGTTCTTCGTTTGTACTTATTCCAATCAGTTCTTCTTGTAATATATACATATATGTACACACAATCTGTGTTAGGTGTAATAAGACATTTATGGAACACCTAAATATTGATGATGATCTGCCTAAATGGGATCCGCTCACGTGGACCCCCATTTACATCTCGTGCACCCCCATTTTCTTTTCTCGCTGACATAGACCCCCTGCAAGTGGAAATCGACCCTTGGGGGTCCATATAGACCACTTTGGGAACCTTAAAGTCTTTCGGTAATCTCCAATTCTTAAATGATACATCGGTATGTCTTGCTGTCTATGGGATACGGAACATTTGCCTCCAATACCACATCTGAAAAACAATTATTATTTTTGTTCCTTTCCTTTTCACTGTCCATGTTTCTTTCCTTCTCTGTCACTGTCAACAACCTCCATGGCCTGGTGGTATGACACTTGTCTGCCGATCCGGAGGTTGCGGGTCCGATCCCCGCTGGAACCCAGATTTTTGAAATAGGATTCCAGTTTGGTTTTCACTTAGAGCCCATAAAAACATATTTCTGGTTGGTTGGAATAGATTGCCACATGGCAATAAACTCGCCAGGTTCACTCCATACAATGGTACGAAAAATATTAGAGAATCTCTCTTTATGTTGTCACATTAGAAAAAATTCTATTATATCTATTACAGGTATCAAAGTAATATTGGACTTCGTGCCAAACCACAGCAGCAACGAGAGTGACTGGTTCCGCCTGTCTGCCAATAGAACTAAGGGCTACGAGGACTACTTCGTGTGGGTTGATGGCAAGCCTGATCCCAGTGATCCTAATAAGACACTGCCTCCAAACAATTGGGTAAGTCACTTTTTAAAAAGTAATTAATGCCTTGACGTAATAATAAAAGTGTTGCGCAGAATGTCTTCTTCTTAAACTTCCTATATACTCAAGAGTCTGTTACTGCAGGATTGTCCTCCTGTGATGCTGAGCTCCAGCTATCTCTCCATCGTTTCGGGGGTCACCCTGGTGGATGCCGTCCATCCGGCACCTCATGCAGAGCTATGTATGGAATTCTTGTGGAATTCATTCTCTGTACATGTTGGTATCTTGACACTGTTGCCCCCATCTGACCACATCTTGGACCTCACAGACCTCTCGGATTGTCATGTTCCTTACACGATCACGCAAAGTCTTCCCAGCAATGTGTGGATAAATAATATATGACAGAATAAGGAATCAACAGGGCCAACTTGAATATTTGTGTACTGGGAGCTTGAACATGGAGCCTCCTTATTTAACTATTTATACCTACATTATGTTAGAGGGAAAACAGGCCAAGTATTGCCCATTTATTCTGTCCTATTTAAAATAAACTGGGACCGAATAAATTAAACTCCGTTTTTTTTTATTCATTTGTCATGAGCGTGGGGTTTCACTAAACACAGAGCTAGGTGCGGATGCACACTTAGTACCTGCCTGAATATGGCCCTGGGAATGACAACATTAGAAAAGAATGCGGATCAAAAAAGGGAGCAGTGCTTTATTTGAAGAAAGGAACTTTGAGATGATTTTTGTTAGAAAGATAGAATGTTTAACTATTTATACCTACATCATGTTAGAGGGAAAACAGGCCAAGTATTGCCCATTTATTCTGTCTTATTTAAAATAAACTGGGACCGAATAAATTAAACTCCGATTTTTTATTCATTTGTCATGAGCTTGGGGTTTCACTAAACACGGAGCTAGGTGCGGATGAACACTTAGTACCTGCCTGAATATGGCCCTGGGAATGACAACATTAGAAAAGAATGCAGATCAAAAAAGGGAGCAGTGCTTTGAGATGATTTTTGTCAGAAAGATAGAATAAATGATTAAAGATTTATTGAAATATTCTATAAACGTAGTATAAAAGGTACAAGTTTAGGAAGATTTAGGAAAACGTAGTATGACCAAATAAATCTAATTCTGAAAGAGTGAAAGTCTTAATAATTAATAAATATAGGTATATTTATAACAACATAGTATGTAAATTTATATTCTTAAATTATACATGTATTTAAAGGCAATAGAAAAGAAAACACATTAAGAAAGAAGCTACTAAATGGTCTGAGCTCATGTCATGACATCCTCCAAGTCGAGATACACCTCCACTAATAGAGGTCGACTCTGGCGTGAAGACATCAGATGTTTTTCAACCCACGCCCTTGTGCATGTTGACCTCCATGGCTTAGTTGATAAGATGTTTGTGCCCAACTTGGAGGTTGTAGATTCGATTCCCGAAGGAACCCAGAATTTTTTAAAAAGCATTTCAGATGCAGGACAGACCATTTTGTGAAATCTTGACAGAATAATTAATCATACAATACAACCCAAGAGCGTGTATAATACATATAGTACGGGGCAAATGTTTATGTCTATATCAAAAAGGTGCATAGCAGGTGTGGCCAACTGTTTTGGGCTGTGTGTCTAAACTGGTATTATGTAAAGGCTTACGGGTCGTATGTGTATTTTTTTAAAGGCATAAGGGCCGACAAATTAGTATATTAATCTTTTTATTGAATGTAGATAAAATTCACATTATAAGAGTCATATTACATAAATAACGTAATAAATTATAACATATATTAATATTATTTAACATAGTAGACATCTATTAACCACTTAATGCTAGAGTTTTTTTACAAAGAGGGTTTCAAAAAATATGGTAGATTTGGGCGCATGGTGTTAAACATAGACCTACGTAAATACGGATACAATATCGTAAATACGAAATAAGCAACACAAAACATGATCACTCACAACTGCAGGCAAATTTACAATGAATAAATAAAACGCGAACGACTGGCGAGTGTTACACGTGTTAGCTAAAATTAGAACACTGCAAGTCGAGACAAGCGAACATGACTCGGGATAGCGGAAATCGGAACAAAATAAGCAACACAAAACATGATCACTCACAACTGCAGGAAAATTTACAATGAATAAATAAAACGCGAACGAGTGGCGAGCGTTACACGTGTTAGCTAAAATTAGAACACTGCAAGTCGAAACAAGCGAACATGACTCGAGATAGCGGAAATCGGAACGAAATAAGCAACACAAAACATGAGGTTCTAGCTAAAATTAGAACACTGCAAGTTGAGACAAGGGAACGTGACTCGGGATAGCGGAAATTGGAACGCATTTGGCGCGCGAGAGGGTCTCGTTCAAGGGCATTAAGTGGTTAAACGTAAAAATAAATATATAACTTTTTCAGCTTTCATTTTGGGTCAGAAATTATTTAAATTTTTTATAGAAATCTTCTTCTTTGTGTCGAAAATCTAGAGCATGTCACTATTATTAAACAACTATGTTATAATTTTTATTTCTTTCATAATTTAAAAAAAAACCACACGAGCCATACAAAAACCCTGGAGGGCTGCATGTGGTCCGCAGGTTGTTGGTTGACCATGCCTGGTATACTATCTTGATCAAAAAGTTTTAGGACCGGCCACTGTGTGGCACTGTCAGTCACCCATTGGAATTCTTTTTTTTTTGTTAGGTTACCACATCATTGACACTTCTCTCCAAATTTCAGCGTCATAGCTTGACACGAACGCAGAAGTGGTCGTGAGTCAGTCGAGGATGACGAACGCAGTGGCAGTCGAAAACCGATGAAAACATCGATAAAATCAAAGAAATGTTGGCCGAAAACCGCAAATTGACCATCAGAGAGCTGGCAGAGGACTTGAACATCACTTATGGATCCGCTCAAGACATTTTGGTTAGTGATTTGGGCCTCAGACGTGTCGCTGCAAAACTGGTGCCGAAAGACCTCAATTTCATGCAAAAAAAGGACCGCGTTGAAATCTCGAAAGACATGATTTCCATGAGTTTTTGACCAAAAACAACACGAATACTATCCAGCAGCCTTCGAATTCACCTGATCTGGCTCCCTGCGACTTTTTCCTGTTCAACCGACTTAAAAAACCGTTTCGCGGAACGCGTTACAGCACCTGAAAGGATGTCATGAAAAAATCGAGAAGGCTCTGATGGACATACCAAAAATTGAGTACCAGCGGTGTTTCGAGCATTGGATCAAGCGCTGGCATAAGTGTGTTGCAGTCGATGGGGACTACTTTGAAGGGTGCCATATCGATTTTGATGAATAAACTTGTATTTTCGATTTTATGAATAAAGTCCTAAAACTTTTTGATCAAGGTAGTATAGTATCTAGGTTTGCTATTAATATAATTTTCTTAGCATTCAAATTTTGTAAGAAAATTATGAAACTTCTGTTTTTGTTCTAAGATAAGCAATTTTCGAAAAAGTGCCTGGGAGTATAATGAAGAGAGAAGACAATATTATTTCCATCAATTCGCTATCGGCCAGCCAGACCTTAACTACAGAGATCCAAGAGTTGTCAACGAAATGAAAGTAAGTTATTATTTTTATAAATTATAAAAATTTACATCTTTTCAATTCCTTTTCAATTGAAGATTAGACATAAAAATATATTTTACATAGATCTTACTAATTTTTTACAGAAATTATGAAAAACTATGATTATTAAAAAAGAAGAAAATATATATTAGGTGTTAACATAAGTTGTGTCCGTTTTTTTACAAATTTAAAAATGAGCACTAAAAGTAAAATAAAATGGTAAATGTTATACGTCATTCGAAAGAAAATTTTCTGCTCTACAATATATTGTGTTTGTTTTCACGTTACATATATTATATTATTTGAATACAAGCCTTCAAAATGGAATGTCAAGTAGATGAAAGTGAGCATTTTCGACACCTCCTTCTGGTCGCGTTCAATCGATATTTGGGAATCAATCGATATTTGCGAAGTGTACGGGGAATATGCTGTGAGAAGCCCTAGATGAAAGCGACACCCAGAACCGAAGAACATACAGCCTGAGAACGAGAAGAGCCGACCCCAACAGCCTACCTAGGCAATGAGTTAGGACAGTTCCAGGAAAAAGAAGAAGCGTTAAGTTAATAAATCACTTCTGACATTATGTTCACCGTAGGTAACTGAAACCGTGGAAAGCAAAACCACATATGACAGGGGACTACTGTGTATTACAAAGTTACAAAATGCGCTTTAGAGAATGCGCTTATGTGTTACAAAATGCGCTTTAGAGATATTAATTTTGATCCAATTTTTTCGTAGGACGTTCTCCGCTTTTGGCTTAAGAAAGGTGTGGCAGGATTCAGAATTGACGCTATATCGACGTTGTTTGAAGTAGACCCTAAAGATTTCGGTGGAAAATATCCAGACGAACCTAGGTCAAATATTCGTGAAATGACTCCAGACGATTATGGTTATCTCAATCATATTTACACAACGGACCAAGAACCCACGTACGACATGGTTTACCAATGGCGGGATGTTTTGGATGAATTTGAAAAGGAAGATGGAATCCCTCGTGTAATGCTCACAGAATCGTACTCTGATATTAAGTTGGTTATGAGGTTCTTTGGAAATGCAACTCATAATGGATCGAATCTTCCTTTCAATTTCGAATTTCTAAGAGGAATCACTAAAAATTCAGATGCCAGAGATATGAAGTTCATCATCGACAAATGGGATACATATATGCCTGTAGGGAGGACAGCTAATTGGGTGGTAAGTCATTTTTTAATTTCAATTTTACTTGCATAACATCTATCAACCTAGACGAAAAGATGAGACTATTAAACTCTTCTTCTTCTTCTTAAACTTTCTGTAGACTCTCAAGAGTCTGTTACTGCAGGATTGTCCTGTGATGCTGAGCTCCAGCTATTTCTCCATCGTTTCAGGGGTTTCCCTGGCGGACGCCGTCCATCTGGCACCCCATGCAGAGCTAT
The DNA here is from genome assembly GCA_949825065.1 of Odontocerum albicorne. Lineage (NCBI taxonomy): Eukaryota > Metazoa > Arthropoda > Insecta > Trichoptera > Odontoceridae > Odontocerum > Odontocerum albicorne. The sequence continues at coordinate 60,986,099 of OX463838.1, read as the reverse complement.
GTATGGAATTCTTGTGGAATTCATTCTCTGTACATGTTGGTACCAGTATCGTCGACGCTGTCGTCCCCATCTGACCACATCTTGGACCTCACAGACCTCTCGGATTGTGGTGTTCCTTACACGATCACGCAAATTCCTTACACGATCACGCAGTTCCTTACATGATCACCAAAAAAAGAAAAAAAAAGAATTTTACACATTATAATACCAGATATATTAGGTTGTCCTGAAAATTATGTCCGATTTTAATATCATCTCATATTGAAAGAATTACGGTACCAGTATTGTCGACGCTGTCATCCCCATCTGACCACATCTTGGACCTCACAGACCTCTCGGATTGTGGTGTTCCTTACACGATCACGCAAAGTCTTCCCAGCAATAGCGCGCAGAGTTCTCATTTCCGTTGTCCTTAGCATACTTTTTGTCCTGACATTGTCCGCCCTCGCTTCGATGCCATATGTGAGGATAGGTCTATTACTATTAAACTCATCATTCTTAGTATGAACCTCCCTTAGTTCGAACGATACATATTTATTCTACTGGATATATAATTAAGTCGAACCGGTAACGCTCCCAATTCAACTTGGGTACACCTCTGTGGTAGTTATCTTGTGGCACAGAAGGGTTGAGACGACAAGACTATCCACAGAACTTGAGCTGCCCTGAAAGGAGTCAAAACAGTAAACCCTCAATTTTGCAGACCTCAATTTAACGAACTTTCTGATTTAACCGACAAAATTTCTGATCTATAATATTTGTGAAAATTAACACCCTGTTAATTTAATCGCTCATAAACTATGTTCAGCACATGATTAGCATTATTTGTATTTTTATTTTGTTTTTAACCTTTCCCTTCCTGTGCTAAAAAAAAACACGCATTTCGGTGCTGTGTATTCAATACACATGGAAAAATGAGCGATTTAAAATCAGAAAAATAAGAATTTTCGTAGCCAATCGCTTAAATTTGAAGTCAAAAGTGATAATAATTGAAATTTAATCGCTGAAAACATGAAAAAACATTGGCCGATGTTCACAATACAGGCGAAGAGACCACCTCAAATGGATGCCCGAGAGTTACTGAAGCAAGCGAACTGAGATTCTATTTCTTGTGTTCCCATATACCGAAGTAGAGTGAGAGTGAGACGTGAATAGCGTCGCTTCCTCACCCATAGCGTTTTTTTAGAATGAATGTCACACACTGGCACACATTTGATTGTATTGGTGAATTTATTCCCAATTTTCACAAAATATCTCTGATGTGGCAGATAAGTGCTAATCATTATTAATATTATTTTTTCATTC